>JAQIXX010004786.1:0-15373 GCA_034700605.1 Willowsia nigromaculata
ACAACCAAGTCACATACAAAATACACACAAGTTTGAATTCACGATTATATTAATATTGAACATTACAGTTTCAAAACAATTGCGTTATGAACACTAAGCGTTGTTTGAAATGTCAGGAGCAATGCTTCATAAAGAAACCTTACAGCTAATATCTGAACACGAATGTTGACAATCATAAGCCTATTTGAATGAACATCATGTTTAGATATTACGTTGCAGTATGGAGAAATGAGAAGAAAGGATGTTTTCTCGCAGTTTGGGCAGCAACTTAACGTGATGGACAAAAATATTAGTTCGTTTATTGGAAACCATCAATAATTTTAGCTTTCACTATTTGATTAGTTAACTCAGGAGGAAATTTAATACATACCTCATACCTATAATACATAATGCAATTTGGCGTTAAATCATTATTTGCCCACTACGCACCTCCGGGAAGTCTACAAGGCGAGAAAAAATGAGTATAGTATAGGTGTATATTCATACTAAAATAATATTATACTTTGTACATCTCCACTCCACCAAGTTCCACTTCGATCTATAATAAATGGAAGCTCTGCATGGATTATCGAAACTTTCTTCATCATGAATAGGTTTTGTAACAAAGAGACGAGCTCCCTCTATCTTTGCGTTACATATCACATTCGTCCTTGTATGGTATGATAATGTATTTTTTATTCCACTTTTGCCAGCAGACATGAGCACATAAGCACGTACCTTTAAGCAGGAGGAAACTGGAAATCGACTTATGCAGAATTTTTGACATTTACGATGAGTTATACGGTTATGATGAACTAGATCTCTGGTCTCTTTGTGTGTATTTACATGAAGCAAACGAAGTCATAATAGTATGTATAGACATTCTTTTTACTTATTTTGACCTCCTTTTTAAATAACAAACAGAAAGCCAAAAGGTCGCAATTTTTGAAATACCATTTGTCGGTCCATATAGAAAAGTTTTATCTCAGTAGAAATTTATACTTCAAGCAAAACTTTCACAGCACACAACAGCTTACCCAATCAATAATCAACTAGATTTACTTTATATAAAATCGTAATTAATCTCTAAATTTTGCACGATAATAAACATGAAAAGCAACGCATATGAACGCTCGTTACGACTTCATTGATTTGGAAAATTGAAGGTCACGAGTAAAAAACACCTTTCTCTTTTGCTCTGTTTACCGTCTTGGGCACCTTTATAAAAAGGATGGAGTGGGAAGTTGGAAAAGCCGAGTGCTAAAAATTAAACCCTAATTAGAGCACGGTCTTCCTCGCTTCTATTATTCGTTAATTCTTTCAAAGGTACAAAGTGTTTCCGAGATTGGTTTGACATAGTCGACAGTTCTAGCACATTCACCAGTGGGCTCACCAATTGGTTCCTTGTGCATTGGGACATGCTTTCCTACATGTTCATTAATTTACAATGGTTACGGAAACTCGGAATTGATTCATCATATTACATCAGTCAGCCCCGTATAATAATATTACGCTATAGTCCCTATCATATCCTAATATAATTTAACCATATTATGTAATGACTATGACGAATCCAAGGTATAAGGTTGACTATGTAGCTAGAAAGTAGTTTTTTACAATTTGTATAAAATGCAAACTATCCAGAGGTGAACAGCGTGTGTGTTTGAATGTAACTACCTAAGTTCATACTTTCACTGTTACTGATATATCTATTCTAGTCATAATGTCAGGGTTAATATATACGACTACGGAAGAAATGGAAGAATTATCATTCTGTAAACTTCGCTTTCACAAAGTTGTTAGATTTGAGCAATAAAAGATCGATTCGTTTCAGGGTTTTATTATTTTCTCAGAAATTCTGGTATGCATCCTTAAGCGTGCTCAGCTAGAAGCGTATGCGAAACTTTTCCTTGACAGAAGTACATAATATTGTCTGAGGGGTATTGTGTTGTGAAAGAAGTACATGGTTGTGTACTTACAAAGGCCAAAGAAAATAATGGGCGCATCAGATTTCTTCTACGAAAATCGTATTCGTTTTTTCACTTTCATTCAACGAGCGTCTCGTCCATTATTCTTGACATTCTACTAGGAACGTGAACTGCTAACCATAGCCATGGAGTGGTTCATATTAGCGATATCTCCACAAGCTAAAAGTATAAACATATTATGCATGAATGCTGCAAAGCCATTTTAAGAGAACTAGGCATGTCGCACTCGTACTACATAAACACATTATTGTTGCCTTTGTTATCAAAACTTTTGATGCTGATGAAGGTCTGCCAGAAAACAGAATGTTATGAAAAATGAAGTGAGCTTTTAACATTGTAACAGAACCAATAGCATGGTTTTGAAAACTTTGTATCTGCTGATCAAAACGTTCAAAAGTACACTTTTTATAGTTATTTGACCATAAACAAGAAATTGCACATTTCTTAAAAACGCATATTTATTGTCAAAGAAAAGCTTGAAGAAATTTATAAACAGAGAGGAACACGCTACATTCTAATTGACATTTATCTAATGCTAAATATTCCCAACTGATAAATCTACAATGACAAACAAAGCATATAACTTTTCTTCTTCTGAGATTTTTCTGAATAAAGACAACTACAACGCACAACGCAGATTCCTGTCCTGTGCTGACTTAACATTCGACCTGGAATGGATTCTATTATGTTCCTCTTCTCGCGCAGCAGAAAATATCCAGTATAGTGTAGTGTTTCCAGTATAATGATTGAAGTAACACTTTTCTATGGTCGCTATTAGTTGATTGCTTTTGCCAAGCCTATATCCTTCCATGCAATAAGTTTGAAAAAAGAAAATACGAAGCAACCAAATTGATTCCATTTCATCCTTTTACAAGTAATCATCATAGTTCGGCGTGTTTAGTGTTATCGTAAACGAAAACAAATAAATAAGCTGCTACTGCTCATTTCACGGATATTGGATTTCATGGAATACACATAAAACCATAATGAATGTACCAACTAGTTTTGCCATATCAGTGAGGTTTTCACAACATGCATAATTTCATTCTTTATCAAGCTAACAGAATCTTTCCATCGCCGCGTACAAGATAAAAGACGTCAACGCATGCACCACAAGCATATCTTTTTATGTTTGTTTTTGTTTTCTCTCCACCACGGATTATACGGAATATTTATGACTTTGGCTTTTACGTCTTATCTTCTTACTTTTGTCACAGACACATGAGGAATTGCCAAAGTCATTACATCGTCGACTACTCCCACTAATTTTATGTTTCGGATGTATACTTTAAGCAGAACATAACACAACTTTCTCAGCTTAGGACCAGTGCTAGCACTCAAGGTTTTCATTTTCTCGGTTTACTTTAGTGTGAGAGCAATCAAAGAAAGACAAAAGACATGGATAACACCGGATTTAACTTACCAAAAAATCTAAACTCAAATGTTCACTTTTATTTTGAAATTATTATTCTTTCTTTTGTTTATTGTGAGGAATTATATATACAGATATACCTTTTGCGAATTTTAGTAATACTTTTGCTTGATGTGTTATGAACTTTTATTTGTTATGAATTCCGACTCCATTTTATGTCGTTGGGGAGAAAATTGCAAATTATATGTCAATTAGAGTTTGAGTTTTGAGTTAGCAAGACAGTGAATCTAATCCTTAGCTAATAACAATAACTTTCTCTCTGCCCATTAACATTGCTGCAAACATAACGTTAAAAAATTTTACATTTTAATTTATAGCAGTATAAACTCAAGTTGTAGTAAAGTCTGGTCGGTGGAAATTTGCTTCCACTTTTAGCATAAACAATGCACGTTCTTCCATGACTTAGTCAAGTACAACATTACAACTGGAAAAAGGCTTAGTAGGCCAGTAAAAGAGAGTTTAAAACTTTTCTAAATTACACAGCTCAGAAAATTGTACCTCTACAACATCCGCGATCGCTTCAAAAACTTGTACTTCCAGTCTGTAGATGGTCAAGGTCTAAAAGAAACGACTCTAATTATAAATCGACTTTAAATCCAGCTGCTCAACTGCTGCAACACATATTCTGTATTTTATGTATTGTTTCTTTTGTTAAACGCTTTATCATACTTTTTCTTCGACGATACTCCTGAAATCCTTCATAAGACGGGCATGGCACAGATTATTTGCACGATAACAGATGTGATTAATGTAGTTTAATATGAACTTTACATTCAATGCACGCTCTTCTTTCCGTAATTCTCTGTAAAATAATTGATTGACAGAACCAGTTGGAAATACAAATGAGCTTCGAATACAAAAGACTCTATACGATTGTGTGATACGAAAACTAACAGATTTTCCTCGAGAAGGAAACCGATGATGAATGTATTCTTCATTTGTTGGACCCGTAACTATACTGTACTGCACAACACAATGTTGAATGAAATATGAAAGCGCTTTGGCTTTCTCCGCTTTCACCAGCCATTACATAAGAACGATGTATACTTATTCCCATTTGTAATATTGGCAGATTGAATCCTACAAAATGCCAAAATAATTCCCAGTGGTATGATATCATCATATCATCGCATTCAAAGCCGCTTCTGTTTATACGCAGAAGATCGAATTGAAGCCTTGTGCATAGTACATTATATATACCTACACTTTTTCACAGATCGACACAACAGTACACTGCAGGGATACGTATTATCTTACTGCTGGATGTGGGATGTAATAAATCATTTAGCACGTACATTTCTCATGTTTTGATTCTCTTGCTGAATTCTTCTTCTGCTCAAATTCATAGGATCGGACGAGATGCAAAGAAAGCGAACCACTGAGGCGGATCGACTTTCCCGGTTTATGCAGAAGTACAAAAAGACAGTTGCTAACTTGAAAATGCAACAGCAACAGCAAAATATGGTCAAGAAATCATTCCGATCTCAAAAGAAAGATCACAGTAACAATATGGACTCCCTGAACACGCTTTCCGATAGTAGCAACAACAACTTCAATGCTAATGACTTTGCCAGTGGATCTCCTTTGTCTGCCAACAGCATC
The DNA here is from genome assembly GCA_034700605.1 of Willowsia nigromaculata. Taxonomy (NCBI): domain Eukaryota; kingdom Metazoa; phylum Arthropoda; class Collembola; order Entomobryomorpha; family Entomobryidae; genus Willowsia; species Willowsia nigromaculata. The sequence goes on from JAQIXX010004786.1 coordinate 5,002, forward strand.
AGTGGCCAAAGTTTCAAGGATCGATACGTGAAGTATAAGGTAAGGCACAATAAGATAATGAAATTTGCAACCCCTTTCACCCCATTTTTTCCCACAGGGATCGTTTATTAATAGTTGAGGGAAACTGAGCTCACAAGAGTAACTGCGTACAAAAAAGAATTTTGAATACTTCAAATTGTCAGCATACAAAATGCTGAGTTAATTAAGTTTAAGTTAAAGTAGCAACTCTGAACAACTATATATTTTGATAATCTGTACCTGGCTATCTGTGCAAGCAGTAAACCAGTTCCCTAACTTTCTGAGATTACAAGCCAATATGCTATATTGTCTGTATGTCATGCCTATATTTCAAAAGTTTCCTGTTTTAAAGCATAGTACTCCAGTATTAGTTTTTATGCTTTCAAGATAATATATGATGCTACATGAAAATCTTATAATGTGTTATCTCTTTGGTGCAGGACTACTCTGGGACGATGAGCAAGAAGAATTCACTAGACAAGCAACGAAGTTACAATGACGTAATGAATGTCAAGCCAGGTTCAGGTCGAGGTAAGTGTAAAATCTATTGGTCAGTTTTTATTATTTTATACTATGAGTGAAGATACAAGTGTCCTTTCCTATTTGATTGTGTCATGATTAATGGCAATGAACAAGGCATGGGCGTGTGAGCTTCTAAACTGCAAAAGTGAAAGTTTTTATTGCCCTTAGCGAATGTATGAAGTGTAGAGTCCAAGGGAGAACACTTGTTACAGAAAGTTGAAGTCTTTGTTCAATAAAATATTGATTTTGAACTTCTCTTGCATGATTTGTTGAACAGATTGCAGTCAGGAAGCATTAGAATCAATGGGAGATCGATTGCTGGATTGGTTTTCAGTTGTGATGGCCGACACTCAAAAGCGAAAATTAAACCGACGAAACAGGAGTAATCAAGGTATTGTTGGCTTTGACCCCCTAATATACATAAATAAAAACACTAATTTTATGTGAAAATACTTGCATCACATAATGGTAGCGAATTAATTTACAATTTACACATGCTTGCCAACTAATTGAACAGCTTGAGCTACTTATTATTTACTTTGCTACTGTTAAATTGTCTGCCTTTTTTTTCAATAAAACTCATATGTACGTGTATATGTAATATGTACTCATATAAACATATTATATGATGTCAGCATTATGTGAAGGCTTTGAAATTTTTGTTCAGCAACACTTTCAAAAAGCACAGCAAATCAAAAAGAGTTGCTTCTTCGTAGTTCCCTCAATAATCACTTTCTAAACTATCCCTTACTGTTTGTGCTCATCTTCAGCTTGGTCCATCATCATCAGAAAATGTTGTTTCTTAATCATGATAAATTCAAAATTCAACTCAAATATTCACTACTGGAACTGTCATTCATTCATTCGAAAAACATGAATTATAAATCCAGATGAGCTAATTAATATACAGCTCGTAGATGGGTTCCGGTTCCTGAAAGTTTTATTGTGATATTTCTCAGTATGCTTAAAATTGGGTAAAGCTGATATGAATGGGCACAGGCAGTCATCTTTTATCTATAACAAAAGCCATGAGGATATTATGTTGATGGTTGCGGGAACTCATTAAAGCGTATAGTTTATTTTAATTCCTGTGTTGCATTGCTAAAAATGTCAACTTAAATGTCACAAACAAGGAAAGACATAAGACCTCCTTAATGGGAGTCATTAAAGTAGACCATTATTATCCAAGATTCCAAAATGTTTTTAAGATAAAGACATTAAATGCATAGCAAATCAAACCAAGAATATCCTGAATATAACACGTGCAAAGACATACAAACTTGTTAAACAAAGCAAATATAAAGGTCCTTAAAATTTTTATGCATCCCTCAAAAGTTTATTACAAAGTCACTAATTAACTTTGTATTTGAGCATACTGACACCTTGTACCAAAAATGATGTAGATATTTTATATAATGCCGTGATCCTTAATGTAAGGACTAAAAGTAGCTGTGAGCAAGGCTGCGAGTAATTTGATGTTACTCAAAGTACCCATACCGTTGTGCCGTTATAGTGTGAAAACTTCTCTTGTGAAAGAAATCAAACGAAAAGTCATTGCATCCTCGTCTCATTCATTACTAGAATGAGGAAAAGTGTTTCTGATGAACAGTTTAAACTTATTTGAGCATGTTTTAAATAGAGTAGAAAGGTGAAAAAGTTTTGGAGAAGTAATATGAGGAGTACATGAGTTCTCATGTATGTACTTACGTGAAGCTTTAGTTGAATGATAAAAGCCAATTTTTGTTTGAGTTTGTTTCTGCAAATAATACTACTATGCACAAACTTAAAACATTCAAATGTGAGCGCAAAGAATACCTTGATAATAACAAAAGTTGACATTAATGTAGTTTGCTGAAAAGTTTTGAGCAAATGGAAGCTTCGTAATGAAAGTTTTAAAAACCTTTTTACATGCGCATTGTAAAATAGAAAACATATAAGTCTTACTCTACACACGTTGCAAAGATTTCTCTTTACAATTTACATGCAAAATTAAGTCAGGTCAAAATCTAAAATAAACCAACCAACGTATTATAGAATTTTTGATTATGTGTATTTCATTACACAAAATCATTCTGATACTGTGCAACAAAGCTTCATTTCTTTTTATGGTTTAGTTCATGGATAAATACAAAATTTTGATTGAACACATTTTGGGGAAACTCGAAGAAGTCACATCCTATCAAAATAGATATACCTTACATAAAAGTATATTTCTTATGGTGCACAAATTATTAACATGCAAACAGAAGAATTACTATAACAAGAGTAACACTGTTGAACATTGAACACATTGATATAAGTGAGCAACAAACTCATTTGAATTTATTCTCAATTTTAGTCCATTTTCCCGGAGATTGCAAACGGGAGGTCCAGTGGATGTTTTCTCATCTGAATTCTGACGAAGATGGTCAACTTTCACTTCAAGAGCTGTACGACCTGGAAAATGATCGTAGTGAAAAGTGCATCAAGCCTTTCATCGACCGATGTGATACCGACAAGTAAGTTTCCTGTTCTGTCAAGCAAGCATTCTGTATCTGTAATGTCTTTCAGGAAATTGCGTAAAGAAAATAAAACAAAATACTTATCTATATCAAATACTGCTCGTCGCTACTCAATAGTGCTTTCAAGGAATTTAGTACTGTATTTTGAGTCTGTCTTGCTCATGTGAAAACTGCTACTGCTATGAGAATTTTCAATATTATGTGCAAAACATACAGAAAGTGAAAGATAACTAGCTAGTGGGGAGAAATGAGAAATATCGGGACTTAGAAGAGAAGAGAGAGAGAAAGTGACTTGTTTACATTGAATTTTGATTGAATTTCATTTAATTTTGAAGGAATTGTTTTTCATAGCTCATTTATTGATTGAACCTATTTTATCTTGCTTCCTTTAGAGATATCTTCATCAGCCCATTGGAATGGTGCAACTGTTTTTCTAAGCTTGACCGTAGATGCGCGAGTGGTAGCTCGAGGACTCGAGGGAAATCGAATTGTGGTAAGCATTCTTTCACCAATTCAGCCATGTCATGTAATTGATGCTTCATTTGTGTTGATTGATACTACCTAATAAGATTCCAGTTTTAAAACCAGTAACGTTTGCAATTTCATATCGAATTATCTCGTATAAAGAAGCTATAGTTTATAATAACGATAGATCGTATACATAATCGAGAAACATTCTTGTTTCAGCCCCCCTATCAGATCGGGATGTGAATGATGTTGATGATGAAGACTCAGAAATTGAAGGAAGCTCTGATGGACCACTGGAAATATAAAAAATGTTTGACAGGATATCGATACCGCGTTTGAGAAATTTTTACCTTATACCGAGAATGCAACTGAAATAACAAACAATATTAAACATTATAAGATGCTATATGGAGATTTAATGTTTTCGGGGTAAATTATCATTCATCATCTTCGAACGGAATATGTATTCACATTATCTGCATCGCATCGTTCATTTCGGGGCTTCATCATAATGCATGCCAACATGTCATGTGCAGGACCATCTAAACCTCACTTCGAGATCATCATTAAGTAATTAATTAGACAAATCATCATCATCAAATTCTCTCCGTGTTAAAATGTCACAACATCCAATCTATATATCCTAACGTTACGACTACCATTATGTTCTCTGACGGGACAAAATCTGATAGTTTCGGGATACCTACTTTAATTAAAAGAAAGAAATAAGCATTTAAAGTGTAAACTAAATTACTATATTTAATTGAATCCACTTGTACTATTAAATATATTTCTACCAGTGATTAGTATACAGGAAATTTGTAATTTGTCAAAACTGTAAAGTGTAGCGATATTGTACACACGATGGGGTTGCAAACACGATCAAATTATATCAAGTTAAAAAGATCATATTAAGCTTAGCTAACGGGTCATATATCGTAAAATGTTGATGCATGCATGCACTGTGAACAAGCGTGAGTTTACTGAGACTTTTACTTGTAATCCACTTTTAGTCATATTTCTACATTCCATTTTTTCAAAACTGTAAATTAATAAGTATATCACGTGTGCGTACTAAACTATTCGATGCATAATTTAGTAAACTACTACCAGTATGAATATAGTTTACGATGAAATATAATGTATTGCAACAGTAATTTTGTTATTTATATAAACATTATCAACGGTGGTAATAATAATTAGGTGTAAGCAAAAATTGTGAAATAAAAGTCGGAGTGAACGTGACAAAGATTAATAGAAAAAAAAACTGTAAGATAATGCGCAAATTCGTCGATTTTTCATGTTGCTTTACACTCTGCATGAACGCGATGTTATAATGTAAGTAATTTTACTTTCCTAAGCTGGTAATGTATAATAAGAAAATGTCTTTGTACCTAAGTTTCACCCAGTTGTAGTTAATTTAATACATTAATTCTTGTGCGATATTTCCAGCTGCATTACTTCTGGCAAAATGTTTCGTATTGACTTATTGACTTCATTTTATGAAGCATTGCTTGATCATTGCAAATAATAAAATCGACCAATGCTCCTCTCGTTTCAAGAAACGTAAGATTACATTTTCAGTATTTACATGAAAACAAGTAGAACATTGAAGGAATTGCGAAAGCTCAAACTTTTCAAAATTGATTTCGTCACCTCGGACAAATATGTAGCTGAGTTAAATAAAATCATTGAACAAATATTTTTCCTCAAATAAAGTTATGAAGGATGCAGAATGTCAATGCACAAAATTCGAAATTAATTATGCGATGCTTTGTGCACTGCAATACCATGTTTGAACCGATATCGGCGATATTCAGAAGTTTCACTTTAACATTAACGCATGTTCCTTACTTATTTTTAATTACTGTTTTGTATTATTAAAAATTTGTTGTTCATTTTTAGATTGATGCATTATGTTCGGTAGAAGGCATCATTGCTGTCACATCTTTCGTATTTTGGTATTATTTTTTTCTATATGCCTGCCATTCATACATTATTTCCACTATCAAAATTAGTAATAACGCCATTTTTAGAGTGCCATATTTTTCGCTTACAGCACCTTAATTACCAATAAAAACAGCCATTTTGGAATCCAGATCCATCCGGGGCGTAGTGAAGTGCAGTGTGAGCGTTGGTTGGGTTGAACAAAGTCAAAATTGTTTCAATCGAAATAGTTAAATGAATTTTCTTGAATTTTGAGCTAGCATAATATCTCGTTCTGGCCTTCAAATAATGGTCGTGACTGCAATAAACTAGAATGTGCATTGAGAAAACGGAAATTACCAGCCCAGCGCGATATTCACTGCACGAAGACATATTCCAGAACGACTTTTTATTTTCTAATCATTCCTATCTCTGTTTTCTGTATTCATGCTATTTTGTAAAAATTGAATGCACGAAATAATATGCCACCTGTACTAATATATACTGTCTTGACCTCACATAACATGTAGAGGCTACACATTAGAGAGCTTAGATCGGTAAGATTTTAAATATACTGAATACAACTGATTGACTATATCCAATAGCTGGGTAGTATAATAGACGATAAAATACCGAAGTCATTATTACCATTATTACCGAATCTGATTCATAACTGGCGTTGGGCAGTAGTGTAAGTGCCACACGTATTGTTTCCGATTTCTTATAAACTTGAATTAAAATATGGCAGACAATATATGATGGCAAAAATGCAGCTGAATGAAATGATAAAATAAAACCTTGAGACGACCTACTTGTTTTAAATTGTACAAAAATGGCATTTTTCTTTAAGGAATTAGCTATATGTTTAGTATAATTTGGGGGAGAGAGGCTTTACTCAAATGTTGATGACCTAGACCTGATGATCACTTATGTATGCAGAACTTCGATTTAGATTTTGCAAAAATGGGTCCCTAAAAGATCTCAGAGACAAAAAGCAGCTATAGTGAATCCTTAGAATTGTTGTCTCTGCCAAAATGTCACAAAAAGAAAAATCAGAAATCCTGATTCCAGTCCCAGTCCACCTTTAATTCAAGTTTATAAGAAGTCAGAAAGTCAAGGTCTTATGCTCCGTCGTGTTGGATTTTCTGTTATTTTCACGTACTACGTATTATGCTGTTTACGAGATTAACGTGTATATGTCATTGATGACGTTTTCAAATTTTAAATATGTATGCATAGTTCAATTGGCGGTCATGCGAAACTTAACATATATTATTTAGTTATCTATAGAATAACCTTTGATTGATATTAATTAATATATGTAACATGAGTAATATATCTTTGATTGAATCACTTGTTAAATTTAAATGAAAATTGTATAATGTTCGAAAAGAAATAATAAATTTTAAAATATAAAATAGATTAAAGTGTGTTGTTCAAAAATTTTATTTCCCTATGATTCACATTTTTATTCATGACAAAATTTTGCATTTACATGCAAGTATATTTTTGAAGCTTATAATAATTTATAGGCACTCTCCTTGGCGGTTCTATATCCTCTGGTGCTTCAAAATACTCTGAGGAAGAAACCTACAGCATGACAACTGTTCGCAAACTGTCAAACAAAGATTGAAAATATTTTTATCTTGAGTTGGCAATCGAACTTTAATATTGAAAGTTTGCAAAGATTTTTGTGTACCTTTTTCCTTCGTGCATAAGACTGAACGCCTCATTGATCCGAACTAAAGGAACCTCCCCACTCACAAACTCATCAACCATTAATTTTCCGTTCAGGTAGTCAGCTACCAACTTTGGGACAGAATCACGACTTTTCCAACCCCCAAAAGCAGAACCTTTCCAGACTCTTCCAGTTACCTATACATTTCAGTTCCAAGCAAATAGTTTTTTTTAAACCTAGTTGCATATTATGTAGTAAGACAATATAATACATTGAACGAACGCTAACCAATTGAAAAGGTCTTGTAGAAATTTCTTGGCCAGCGCCCGCTACTCCAATAATAACACTGGTTCCCCAGCCTTTGTGACATGATTCCAGAGCGGCTCTCTATGAAATACAGAAATAGCATTATAATCTACTTTACGGTGACAATTTTTAAAAAGGTATAGACTGTGATAATAAAAAACCAAATAGTACACACCATAGTCTTCACGTTTCCAATACATTCAAAAGTATAATCTAACCCTCCATCAGTCATGTCAATCAGCACTTCTTGAATACTCTTTTCGTGATCACCAGGATTCACGAATTCGTTGCATCCAAATTTTTTGGCTACAGAAGTATAGAAGATACCATATAATTCAGTATATTCATTTAGTACTTATGTAAGGCATCTATATAATTAGCGACTTACCAACATCAAACTTTGCAGGATTTATATCAATTCCAATTATCCTGGATGCACCAGCAGCTCGCGCCCCCATTGCCACAGCAAGGCCCACTGCACCAAGTCCCCAGATGGCAACAGTCGAGCCCTTCTCAACCTTGGCACTATTGAGAGCGGCCCCGTATCCGGTTGAAATCCCACAGCCTAGAAGACAGACCTTACTCAAAGGTGCATTTTTATCAACTTTAGCCAGAGAAATCTCAGCAACAACGGTATACTCAGAGAAAGTAGATGTTCCCATGAAGTGAAACAGCGTTTCGCCCTTGCACTTAAAACGGCTTGTTCCATCTGGCATAACACCTTGACCCTTCAAAAAATTATATAAATTTCTTTCTGCGAATCAATAGTCGAATTCATTTGTTAAAGAAAATACATTGCTTAATTAATTATCCATTTTACCTGAGTTGTTCTAATTTTACTGCATAAATTGGTCTTCGGCGACTTGCAAAATTTGCAATCATAACACTGCGGAATGTATAGTGGCACAACATGATCCCCAGGCTGGAAACTTGTCACTCCTTCGCCTACACTTTCCACGATACCTCCCCCTTCGTGACCAAGAATGCATGGAAAAAGTCCTTCTGGATCATGTCCATCCAACGTGTAAGCGTCAGTGTGACAAACTCCAGTAGCGAGAATCTTAATACGAACTTCTCCGGCCTTTGGAGGTGCAACTTCAACCTCTTCAATGACCAAAGGAGCCTTAGCCTTCCAAGCTACAGCAGCACGGCATTGAATGGGCTTAAATGACATTCAACAAAGTGAATTAACAATACAAATAGAAAAAAAAATAGATAGGATCGTCTTTAAAATACCTTTCCATTGAATTCCGACATTGCGCTCCTGATTGCAGTTGTGAGATGTATTCTTTTAAAGTTGCTGCTCCTGATCTAATCGAACAAAAAACAAAGAAATTAAAAACCAACGACATTGCTAGTTGTCACATAGCTGATGTCGCACCGCTACCATGCCATACACCACAGACAATTAGTTGTAAATTACAACTTGTAATAAATGCGGCACTAGTGAAAACGTTGCAAAAATCGGTATAGTTAATCATGCAGTGATGCGCCAACCGTAAGTTTTTACCTCAATAATGTGAAATGTTAGGCTTCGGAAAATAGGCGAACAATCCAAGTTTTAAGAATAAAACGGAAATATAAATGATTGGACTCTATTTGTGCATCAACTGCCTCCAACACTTCTACTCACATTTCACATAAAATATTTTACTGTAAGCCTTGTCACTTGCCATGTGCATAATACTCAACCGGCACATAAGATGCTGATGGTGAACAGTGAGAGTGGTTTTACATGCACAATAGAGCTAAAAAAATTACTTTACGAGAATAACAAAGATACATAAAGATTGAAAGTGAAGCGATATTCTGATAGCGTTCTCTTCTGAGAATGCAAAACCATAAGTCCATAAGTGAGTGAATGCATGCATATTCTGTACTGCTTAACAATGAAACGAGTATAAGTACTAAAATGAACTGAAGGCGTACTACTGGCTTGGATTTGTACAGCGTGGTTCAGCCAATATGCGTTGCTGTGAGCAGTGTGGAAAAAATTGTTACTTAGATTTAGATTGTAGTTCATTTTGTTGTCAACTTCAAGGTCATCTGCATTCAGTCCAATATAAGCAGCGACAAGCGTACAGTGTAACTCAAGATGCAAGAAGAAGCCATCAATGCAGCAAACAAAGCCAGCCACAGCCACATCCTATATCCTATCCTTCCAACACCGAAGAAAAAGCGCAATTTCAATATCATTGCCATTCCCCATTGCCCTGTGGCTTGGCGATTTGGCATGCTTTTACTGAGGAAATCGTCTTGATGAATACAATGCTATTTTACACTAACAAAATCTATAATTATTACATCTTCTTGCCTTCACGTTATATCATGTCATGCCATGTCAAGCAAAAGATGAACTTGGTCTGTTTCTGTTTGTTTGGTGTGAAATAACTAGGAATCAAAACTCGCTTGCAAAGTCGCAAAGTTACTTCCAAAAGGTTTCGGAACGGATAATGAAAAATTTTGTATGATATGTGCTTGACTAGCTAATTAAATTTTTAGGATACAAGACAAGAGATAGAAGTTTCACCAACCGCATACTTTCCGATTCCCAAATCTCTGCGAATCAGACCAACAAGAAATAGGGTTGAGTACGTTGATAAACTCATCGCCATTTCAGATCTCAAAAGATCACTCACACTGTGGAGTGTGAAATCAATCAATTTATTGCTAACATTTTTTATAAGCCGCGCAGGCATATGACTAAATACCAAAATTGGAGAGGCAACCATGGCTTTCATGGGTAAACCTAGTGATGTGCTAAAAAGGAGAGTATAGAAAGTGTAGAATAAAGAATCTCAACCATGGTTATATTTTGATGTATTCATTCTCTATATAAAGTACAGCAGATCTGAATTGATTTGCTGATTTCCATCAAAATGGAAATATTGGTCCATTTTTTTACCCACCCCCAAACACGCCATGGTGAGATTACAAAACGTAAACATATGAA
>JAQIXX010004787.1:0-15370 GCA_034700605.1 Willowsia nigromaculata
GGCGAAGCCGGGGCGTCAAATTTTGATCAATTACTCACGCTGGCACTTTTTTTTATCAGTTTACCTGATTTATTTTGTGCTGTAATGTCATCATCATCATCTTCACCACATCCCCACCACTCTTACAGTTTACTCTATCATCATTAACTCACGGTTATATATTCAGTCAGTCTGTTTTATTCATAATTATACTATGACATAAGCAATAAAATACTTAGCACCTAGTAATATCAAAATCATTTTACAATAGCAGATAACTTATTTTAGTATTATCGGTCACAGAACCAGAAGTACATTTTGCAAACCAAAGCATTGCATTGGCACATATTACGCATTGTAAAATTGTAAACTTGTGTTCAATTTTCAAAGATCAGTTGTCTAAAAAGTCTAGAGAAAACAAACCAAAAAGTATTAAATAATTTTTTAGGTTCATATCATCTGGTTATATGGATTACAGCCAAAGTTCATGTAACTAGATACAACTTAATTACAGTTAAAAGTATGTCGTTTAATTAGTTTACATATTGTTATACAGGTATACATATTGTTATTAGCTATGTTTGATAAATTTTAAGCCTAATCGCTTTAGACTACACATTATATATTTAAGTACTCTAATTTAAGTAAGCTACATAATCTAGTGACTCTTTTCCTACGATCGAAAGACAAGAAATAAGAAGAAATCAATTATCCACCAAGATTTATCCCAACTATATTTTTCAGAACTGATGACGCTATGATAACAGATTACAAAATATGAACAAAGTTTAAATGTCATATTCTAAGAGATAGAAAAGTTTGGAAGGAGTCAACCACCACGACAAAGTACATGCTACAAAGAGGTTTTTATATATAAAGTGTCCTTGAACTACACAAACAGAAAGAAGATGCCCGCCTCATGACCACAGTCCACATAACATTTGAATTACACTAGGGAAATATTTAAACTCATGAAATTAGCAGAGCTCACCTAGAAGTAGTATTCCGAAATGGAAATTTGATGCTGACGGCATGTTTGTGGGAAGGTGTATAAATATGCTGACACAAGAAAATTTATTTTATGTATTTACACGCAATCATTTAAGATTAGCAAGAGGCAGTTTTATTCGTTTTGTGTTTTCGTTTCTGGGTAAAAGAAAATTGTAGCCCGCATTCCTAAAATAAGGAGCCTTTCTCGAAACCTAAAAGACAATTTGTATGTATATATGCAAAAGTAACAACAAAATACATTTGGTATAGTGTTTTTACATGTTTTTCTTTGCATCCACATCGCCAACAAAGAGCAGTTTAGGTGGGTATGTTTACTTTCCCCACGACGGTTCAGTCTCGAAAGGTTTCCGAAGATAGTGTTTCACGTACCATCACCCCTCCCCCTCTTTTACAAAAGGAATACTGTCTATTTGCGTTGCCCTATTATTCCCATCACCCTGATTACTTTGCCATACAAATTACGATTTCATGCTCAATTGATCCATCTCAAAATTGTAAAGCGTATTGAACGTCAGATAAAGTTGAAAAAATGTTTAGATACATATCGTTACGTTGAGCTTGAGTTGATGATGTCTTCAAGATACGGTTCAAGTGTGTCTTTTGAAACTATGTCTAAACTCCTTCTTATCTTTCGTTGCATTCACACATCAGTCAGAATGTGCAGCAAAGCGACTTAATGAGACGAGTAATAACGCACTGTACCCATATCATTTAAATGTTTTGTAGTATTATTAATCTTCACCCTCACTATCACTTTTTTTCCTGACATATTTATAGTAATAAACCTAATATATAATACATTTAACAATAATTTTTTGAACAATGGCGCCGTGAAATTTGATACTTCATACTAAATTCTTAACGCCTTAAATATGGCACTGGGCCATTCCCATTAATGTCCACGCATGATGGATCCGCACAAAATCCATTTGAAATTGTCGTCGTTGCACCGTTCTGGAGCGCTCCTGCAGCAGCAGCTTTTCCAAATCCATTCTTTAATTTGAGCATATAATTGTTGGTAGCATAGCTTTCACTTCCAGAACCACCACCAGCCAAACCGCGAGCTTGTTTCTCCTTCAGAGCAGCTTGAATCTCCAATTGGTCATTGCGTTGATGCTGGTATGCTTCAAGGTAAAAGTTTGTGAAGAGTGCGATAAGCGTGATACAGTAAATGATGATGTAACAGTTGAGAACAAATGGGAAGTCACAAGTTGTGGACATTCCAACCACCAAATGGATGATAATGGCAAGGAACTGGATCTGTTGCGGGGAAAGTTACATGAAAATGAAATCAGGTACAATCATTTCATACTTTATCATACTTTATGATTTCGGATTGCTTATTGCACGTTTCACGCCTACTTACTCCCACTCAGTCTCTTTGGTAAGCACTTAGCTAATTTATTTTCTTGTTTGCTACTTAAAAAATTGTACGTTGTATGCATTTTAACAAATGTTTTGCAGCAAAATATTTCAAAAAGATATATGCCTACATATTTTTCAAATGTCATCATGAATTATTATTTTATGGTGCCTAATTGTATTGCATCACATGAAATACTTATTGTATGCATTTTTTTTTGGGTACATCATATATTTTTTCTTGCATTCAATGACTGACAATGAGTTTAGAAGACCTTTGTTGATGTTTCAAAGATGTAGATTTTTTTTGCTTTAAATCCTAATCTGTTTATCAGAACAAAGTTTCTTGGTCAAAGAGTTGATATTCATTCAGCTTTGTAATTACTTGATTCATGATATGATAACTACACACCTCAAAAATGGTGTGCTGCATGGTGTTTGCGTTAATGATTCTTCTTTGCAATGAACTATATGCGTGTGTCTCACTGAAGTTATCTGCATTCTGCATTGACTCTTCTTGCTTGTCAATGACTACGTAACTGTTCGTTGGGGGCAGAAAAACAAGTTTCTTTTTATTATTATTATTGTTGTATAATGCATTGCGCTTTTCAAACCAAGTGACCCCTTCACTGATTTTTAAGCGAAAAGGGATAGAAAAAATAAGGTCAAAAGTATCTACATACTGACTGAATCATTTCAATAGCATAAATAATGCACGAAGAAATATCCTAACATATTTGGCTTTTTGAGAAGACCTGTTACGTGCTCCTATCATTTTTATAATGGAGTCCATATTTCTTGCGGCTTTACTTCAGCCAAAATCTGAATACATCACGCTATAATGCATCCAAAACATATTACGCCATCATTGCCGCATCATACCGTTGTCTGTCGCGCATTTCAAACACCTAGTCAATTCTAGTTTTTTTTTCAGCTTACGAAAAAACGAACACATTTTTCAGACATTCTAGCATCATTGACAACACTGTTGAAAAAAAACTAGCTGTTATTCTTTTAGTATCATCAAGTATAAAATGAAACAAAGTAAACTGCCATAAACAAACGTGCAAGCAATCATGCAATGCAATATACAGGCTAGACATTAAATGAACGGTTGTCTAATGGAATATGAAAGAAACTTTGACTCGTTTGTCAAATCTGGTGATATCGTTTTGTTCACAAATTCTTTTTGTAATCTAACGATAAACACAATGTCATGTTATTACAACTTACCAATTGAAGTTGGGTAAGGTAGCGTTTCCACCAGAGGTACTTTTGAACGGCAGGGCCGAAGGCAGTTAGGAAATAGTAGGTGTACATCACAACGTGGACAAAGGAGTTACATGTGCACTGAAAGAAAACTGGAGAAAAAAAAAGTACTCAATTAGTGATGACGGTACCTTTAGCAATATTTCAGAATTTTAGAATAAAAAAATGACTTCACAACCCATATCACTTGAAATTAAATCATACGGGAATATATATATCATTGCCATCATATTTCTAAATGCGTCTCATATATTTTTCCACGTTTCTGAATTCCATTTGAAGACGAGAGAGAAGACAGGACTTTGAACGTTTGAATTGAATCATGGCATATGAAGGTAAGTCGAGGTATCATCATTACCTTTCCACCTCTTCAACAACGTGCTCGCATGCGAGAAGATATGATGGGCTTATATAAATTTCATATTTCACAGGATCTCGTCGCACATATAATGATGAGTAGAAAGTGATGGGAACTTACTTTGTCCTCCGGGAAAGTATTTTCCTGCCAGCCACCAGTTGAGAATCATTGAGCCATGATGATATACGTGTAGAAATGTCACTTGAGAATTCTTCTTCCGTAAAATGAAGAAGATCTGAAAAAGGAACAGTGTAGAAACTCACATAAAACGCTTTTCAACGATTTTTTTACTTAGTTAAGTACGAAAAGTTACTCTAAATTTTGATATGTATGTATTTGATGCTACTCAACTGTGCCATATTACGCACACATCCAACATCTTCACGTAGCACCGTTCTCGGACTATAATTACATTTCATGTCCTATATACACCAAGGACTTAAGTCACCTTTCTTTTCTCATATAGACAGAAAAAAAAGAAGAGAAAGAGATAGTTCATTTGGATGGAAGAGCTTACCGTGTCTAACAAGTCGATTACTTTTGAAAAGAAGAACCACCAACATGCTGCAGCCATCTGTAGAATGAATCAAATAGAAAAAAGTAGATTATCATCGCTAGATACATACTTATTGCTCCTTCCCTTTTTGCATCATTGCATCGGTGCACAAATATTTTTTTCCTCGTTTTTTCCTGTCGTTATATTTCACGATCGATAAAAGTGTAATACGTGTGATTTTTCACCTGAGATCTTCACAAAATCGAGTTATGATATTATATGATTTTTTAAACTGAAAATTGTTTTCTTTTACACGTGGAGCGAGGAAACTCGCGAATCTGGGGTACTTTAGCATAATATTTTTTCGATATATATCATTTCAAAAATTAAAAATTCCTTTTGGATGCATAGAAAGCATAATTGAATAGGACGCTTCAAAAAATAACTAGATTATTGATTTTATGGTTAACCATACATATATGAAACTGATTTTGGTCTTTTACTGAAGTGCACACAATTTTTTGAAAATACATTTTTGGTACCTACATAGGTACATGTCTTAACATGCTATTTGGCTAAATTTCAAAAATAAAAATAATTCGCTTACCCTGAGAGCTTGCGGTGAATTACTTCTGTCAACCAATTGGCATTTTAGACTGTAACTAGACTGCCAGGCGCTGATGACAAACTTTAAGAGACAGAACATAAATTCATACATTAAAACATGCATATACCAATTTTCGAAACCAAATTCATATAATTTTGACAAAGCGACTATCAAATTACCTCTTTGAACATATAGCCAGATATACAAACTTGAACAAAGTTGTAAATCTTTAGTATATTCCGCAACGTGTAGGGCTTCCGACTTTCCATGAGAATTGGGCCAACCATTACAATTAAGTAGTAACCGATGATTATCGACAAGATTGGGGTCCATCTTTGCATAAGAAACCAGTGCTCTACTCTTGGATCTACAAATTAAAATATTAGAGAAAATTTTTAAACTCGTAAAGATCATATGTACTTCATCATTCATTACAGTTTTAGCACTAGTTTTTCCATTGACTTTTTTGAATGCAATGCAAGAATGAATTTCTAGGACTCAATTTGATTTGATTGCATTTTGTCACGGACAAATTTTATTCCTAATGCTAAATATGAAATACTTAATCGTTTTAATTTAGAATCATCAAAAAAACGCGATCTGCGAGACATTTATTTGAGCAGAGGTCAAGTCGTCGAGTGATCCTACTTTAAATAAGATGACTTTATTCTTTTTAAGCCGACTGCTGCTGTAAAAGTAATCACCCAGTAGTTACTAATCACTTACAAAGACAGCCATTATTATCATTACACGCTCTGCACATTTTTTCATGGTTTGTGCATTTGGCGATGAAGAAGTTGTATTGTGACACGATATGTATTATTAATTCGATGATGATGATGATGAGCTCGAGTTGTGCTCTGGGCTAAAAAAAAAGCATCGTCTAAACATAGGTAAACTTTTTATTATGCATTTGAATCCATTTTTGAAACACAGCATCCCTAATCCCCCGAATTACTCATATGGTTTCCTACGATTGTTTCTTTTTCATTCATGGTATTTATAGCTTCGTATTTTAAACAAGTTGAAGCAGGTTTTCAAAATGCAAACTGCACGAGTGTTTGCGTTTGCTTGCGTGTTTTATTTGCATTTATCTGATCTCTGTCTGTGATGTATAGGGATTCAGAAAGGTGTGTGTGTGTGTGCAATGTGCATCATACTTTCCCTTTGAACAAAAGTTATATACGTTTGTCTCATCTTCAAACCATGACCATATACATCGACCACACCAGCAACGCAGTTGAAACGTGCGTAAGTATAGTTTATGTTTCATTCAGTAAGGATGGGTAAGCAAGTTGGCGTTTTTTTGCCAGCACACCCGTGCCGAGTTTGAAATACATTACCACGGTTGTCTGAGCGCATTAAAGAAAATAATTCGCGAACCGATGTAAAAATCCATAATTCATCATTCATCATGCTTAAGACAATATAATATCCTTTGGTGTCTTCATTTCTTCGTCGCCCTGCCGCGAAGTGTCTATAAGACTTACCTATACACGTATTTACACACATTCGTTAATGCTAGCTATTCCCAATGCTTTCTATTATGTTTCTTGTATGTTTCTTTGAATTTAAGATGTGTCGTTCTATTTTCTTCACTAATTTGTAAACGATTCTTTCATCACTCTTGTGACAAACAAATTACTGAATTCCTTGAAATTATAAGGAAATACCTCTTCTACCTCTTAGAATTTTTGCAACTATTTATCTTAATTACCTTAAGATAAGCTTGAATGATAATTTTATCTGTTCATCAGAAATGTAATCTGCTTTTAAACATCTTGTAGACAACATTTACAATGACAAACAAGCTAAAGTTTTATTTGAGAGAGACAAATGTTCTCCATGTTTCATTGTGCCCCACTGCCTAAATCAATAGGCACCTACAACAACAAGCTACTTATTAATTGCTGTTATCCATATTTGGATTCCAATAGCAAGCGTTGGGACATTTAATGACCATTGAACTTCAAACTAGTAAACAATGTAATTTTGGAGCTCTACAAAAAATCAATGTAGTACATTTTACTTTCTTTCATTCATTTTTGAAGATCGAACGTTGACATCATTTCTAAAGCACTATTACGTATTCATTATGCATAATGTATTGAGTACACTGTTATCCAAAATATGTACATATATATATCCACTTTTCTTACTAGCATATGCTGCCCTTCTACTAGAATAAAATTAGCAAGTTGCTATCAACTTGTTGTTATCCATCTGGGTAAATGAATACCCAATTACTGTACTCGTATAAGCAGTGATTGTTGATTGCTGGTGAATGCTTTTTTGACAAAAACAGTTCAATACTCGCAAGGGTCAATCACTGAATTAATTTTTTTTACTAGTCGCATCAAGATCAAGGACGACCACGTTTGTGATTAGTTAGGAGTAAACAATAATCTCGCAATAAGGGTCTATTTTCATACAGAACAACAACCTTTCGCTATTTTTCCATGCATTGTTTTTACCACAATGACTGTATACAGAAACAAGTTATTATTACATCATAAGAAGTTTTGTAGGAGACTTGCTAACAATGTAAAGATTACTATAACGTTTAGCAGCTAAATAGACCAGGGGAGCAGCACTCCATATTCCATAAACACTAGCACCTTTTAGTTTTGGTGCATTGACTTGTTGACATTATATCTGCCAAAAAAAACAATTTTTTAACATGTCAAGTCGTGCCTAAAGAATATCTATGGTCAGTACTCAGGGTATTTCGTAAAGCACATGTTTCTAAACATTAGAGAAGCCATTAGGTTCTGACGAGAATGACAAATTAATAACTTTGCAACTTACTCTCCAAATTTACAAGGGGAGTAACCGAATTCCTTCTCTGCATAAAAATTATACATTGTTTGCGTGCATTATGATTACACATATTACTACACATACTTACACATGCTACGCATGTATTAACCATTCATTTTACAAATTCAAGAGAGAAAAAGCAATAATTTTGATCTTCATCGTCCACTAGAATATTATGTATCTCGACAGTTTTCAAAAGAAAATAATAAAGTGGTCAAACAAGGATTTTGCGAAATATGAAATCTGGGCCATCATCATCACTATACATATGCATAATATGTATATATACAGTAATAATAATCATCATCAATATAGCTCTTCTGTAGTAGCAAAGTGGTATATGGTAGCAAAAGGGATTCAAAAAGGATTGCACATTACATTTAAAAAAGTACTCAATAACACATCATCATCGTCATGATTTGTTCATTCGTTACCTACTTTATACCTTTGTGTAATGTGTGCTGCTTGTCTTTGTCTTGTATTCTGTTTCTCTATATATTGCAATATAATACAATCAACAGATAACTATAATATGCATTATTTTCACTACACATATATATCATTCACAGTAACAATCCTTTCTAATATGCATAAAATGAATTGAATAATATGAAGGTATCCGATTTATGTATTTATTTGTTTTTTTAATCAAAGCTATTTGGAAAGATGCAACATTGCACTATACATTTTTTGAAAATGGGAGACACACACCACAGCTTACAGACATAATAACATAATCATTAATTTATTCCGTCTCCCTTGATTTGATTTGTCAGAGCCTTTTTTTATGGAGTAATTATTATTATTATAGCTTGTCTCTCTGCTCATGCTATTAATTTTTTTCTTTGGAAATTCATAATTATTGATGATTAATGTGTCGAGGCACTAACTGGTTTTCTTAGAGGATTTATTATTAGTCATTTTGGTCATTTTAGAGCAAAGTTTGTTTCTCATGCTTTTACCAACAAAGCTCTTAAATATTCATGAATAATTGAATGAATCATAACCCTATAATATTTCGCAAATGTGCATGTTTTTTAGCAATCAAACGTATTCAAAGACAGCGTACCTGGAACGTGCTCATAAATCGTAGTCTGTAAACCGTACAGGACTACCAGAATGTATCCGAGAATGATGGCAAGCGGTGTTTTCATCATCTTGAGGCCGGTTTGATTTCAAAACGGTGCACAATACAACAAAAATCACAAACTTACGACGATTGGAATGAATCCACTGACCTTTAAAATTATACTATAATATGCGCAATAATGAACACAGAGGAGGAACAGGGAAACACAATAAATCTACCACATCAATATTCACTCTCACTTTGAGCACTTTTTCACTGATATTTCAAAGTTGCAGATGAACAACTGAACTCTCGTTGCGTACAACGTGTGTCTGCTAAAATGGGTGATGGTAACCTTCACAAGCTACTTTCCGAAACAAGTATCTAGTTTTCTGCAACGCAGACTTCATGACCTGTCACTAGTCCTGGAAACGCATGCTGCGTCCATCGTACGCGTCGAGCGAAGCTGTTCCCGCAGCAAGGGTGTATCAGTGATTATGTGCAATTGATTATACTTCAATTACAATGTCACTTGTTTTCAATTTCCTTTTGTAATCATGAACTTGAATCCTTCTGCAAGTCCAAAATCTACAGTTACACGAACAACAATCAAAGATGAAAATTAAGCTTTTGCAGATATAAAACCAATACCATATAGTTAAGCAAAGTAAACCACACCGATGAGTATGCAGCTACACGGTATGGCATAACTTTCCTTTTTTTGAATTAACAATAATACCACCACCACTGGCGTTTGTTACAGTGCCATGTAAATATATAATGTGCGGTAGGTTTAGGAAAGGTTCCGTCCTAATACCTGTTTCAATAATCTCAGAAGTAGTTTTACGTTACATTTGTGTGCGTTTCTCTGCTACAGAGTCTTTCTGCTGCTGCTGCAAATTGACGCTGACGTTACCACAAAGACAGGGCTCTTCGCTGCTGCAGATGCTCTCAGATTAGTTGGTTCTGAACGAAGCTGAATGTATGACAGAGAACTTGTCGACTACTTGCTCCTCTATTTTACCTCACGACTGACCACTTTGTCCTACTTTTCGTTAACTTCGAAAAAAACTGGCAACTCACTTACTACCACTGTGAAGATGCATGCAATATGCGTGTGTTCATGAAGTGGTCTCGCAGTTTTCAATATAGCCGAATAATATTGCACAGATTGCACAAAATTCATTGTTGTACATAGTAGACATTTCATACATCATTTTTTCCGTTCCTTTTTAACCCGTTTACTACACTACTATACTGTGTTTAACTAACTGACATACACACATTGTTAACTTTGCATAGATGGATACATACATAAACATACGTCTTCGCGTACTCTTACGCTACTCCATATTATAATTCTTTATTTTCAAAAATAAAATTTATTTTGATGAGATGTGCGTTCGTAGTAACTACATGGCTTCATACATTAAAAATACGACGACCATCATGATCATGATCACACATAACATGAATCCTTACCTTTATTTATAATTTTTGTGTCCCTTGAAATTATTAAATGCATTGTGATTCTTATAGTGTGCTTTGTTCCTTTCGACATACCTACTTGCATGCATACAATGCAAAACCCTTTTTAGCATGCCTTCAGAACTTTTAATAAACACTGCTTCGAAAAAATCATACGAACTGCGTGAAGGGCGAAACAAGTGTTGCTTTGTTCACTTTTTGCAATTTACTGCATACATTAACTGATTTGCTAGGAAAGAATGTATCTTTTGCATAACATCCACCTAGAAGATCATGCAATAATGACAACTCGTAAGTTGTCTGTCCGGTTCAACTCCAAGAAAATGAAAGCATTTTTATTTACTACACAAGTATCCTAAATACTTTGTTTCATAATAAACACGAATACTGCTGCTAATACAATGTTTGTGACTGTTGGGAGGATTTTTACATCATATTATAAACCAGCCTCGCTACTTGCATCTAATCGTTTCTTTATGTTAAAGTAATCTTTTGCTAGTTGGGCGATTGAAAATTCATTAAAATAAAAATGACGATAGTGCGCATTGCTAATCAATGTGACATAACCTTTTTGAATGAAGCCAGTTTGTGTTTAATATGGAATGCAAGTAAAGTGTGAGCTTGACATCCACCCTAGCGCCACCATGATCATGAACATCATTGTTGCAATTTTGCAAACAACAACATCATGTACGATAGAAGGGTATATAGAAAGGCGCTATACAAAGATGATTCAATTAGGGTCACTGACCAATTAGCCTGTTTTTGCATATTACTTTCATTTTTATCAAATAAGATTAGTTGAAAAATAAAAAAAAAGTAAAAATCTGGACACAGAATTGAATGGCATGAATTTTAAAAGGTCTAAAATCGACAATGTACATTAACTCAATTGTTTCCAGTTTATTACATTGATTTTTAACTTGCTTTTAAGTCATTTTTATAATAATTTTCAATATATATTTATATTTTCGTCGTTTGTCAGTTATTAGATGAGTGCATTGGGCAAAAATCAAATACGATACGATAGTAAAAGATGTAGGTATATAGAATTCTAAGGGAAGGAGGACTGGAGAAAGCCATATAAATACTTATCGAATCCAAATTATGATTGAAGTAATAACACTATGAACAACAACATGATGGAATCGTGCACCTACTAACTATTATAGGTATAGTTTTATGCAAAAGCTATAGATATAAATTTGTAAATAGAATTTTGTTTTTATTAATATTACAATTCAATATTAACATAGATAATCTACGTTACATTACAAGTATAGTGAATGAATGGTCAGTCATTATGATCAGCACCGTTCGTCGTTAATAAGAAATAAACGCTTCGTTACGCAATAATTACTTCACCTCCAAAAACCGTGTTTTCTAGACAGATGAAAAAAGTCAATAGGAAAGATTCTCAAGTAAAGCCTTTTTATCCTACATGAATATCATCATGTTGCTTTTAATGCATATATAGTTCTAAGGAATCTATCTCGCACTTACTTTTATAGCGGAAAAAATAAATAAACTACAGCTATAATAACAGTCCTTGTAAACGCTACGACTCACTACTATTTTATTCATTTAATTTTTCGTTAGGTGGGTCTCTACTGGGTTTCAATATATCTTTGTACGAGTATAAATAGTACACACTATATATAGTATTAATAATAATGGCGTTGTTGGTTTAATTGCATTGTTTAACTAATGTACTATATACTAACAAGGAAGAACAAATAACGACAAAAATAACAATAATGATTGAACCAAATAACAATAACATAATATATTTATGACACACAACTGCACATTTCCAGGAGAAAATCACGTTTGCAGACAATCAGTTTTCTTTTTCTAGGAAAAGAATTGGTTTTTGTTTGTACCATATTTCCGAAGTTCTTAGTGAATTACTTAATAAATAAATTGTTCTTGTTACACTTATATTTACAGTAGTTAATTAATCCCTGACGTTTATCAACTCATAAGGTACTGCTATTGGATCGACCCCCTTCTCACCAGATGCCGAACCGACAACTGAACAAAAATCCCATTTTTGGCATTCTATCTTATATCATCAATCATTATTATGACTGTTCGGCTTCACTCTTACAATCTTTCGAGTGAAGTAGCGACATTATTCTACCTGTCTCTAATCCCGTGATAGTACGTGAGTAGTCAAGAGATTCCCTCAGTAAAGCTCGTATTAACCATTTCGATAATGAAATTAAATTATTTAGACAAAAAGTTTCTTATTTAAAACTTGTGCGGTGCTTTTTGGTTCTCAAAAAATCTGTGTTTACAGTTCACTGTCAAAACTTTAACAAATAGTGATTGCGAATCTAAATATTATTTATGTACACAATACGTAATTAGAATAATAATTAATTTCACACTTCAGTCACAGCTATGTTTGTCGACAGATGGGAAATTTTCGAATACAGTGAATAGATCTTCTCCACACAGATTGTCGAGCCACATGGGATGGGGTACCATTATTTGAGCTTTCATCGTTTGCAGAGCTGCCTACAGGCATTCCGTTCACATTGCTGCTTTTAGGCTTGAACAACTTGCGTCTCAAGGAACCTGAATTCACAGTGTTTGATGCGCTCTCAGTGCCTTCTTCCATTTTCTCCTCTATAAATTCAAAGAAAAGTTCTACCTTTTTATAAATGTCAATGTATATAGGTAACGAAGTTAGAAAGTAATTTTACAATGTAATTACCAAAATGCTGCAAAAATTGGAAGTCCCGTTCTGTTGCAGTGATGTATTGCTCCTCAAGAACATCTTCACTGGAACCTTTCAAATACGAATCGATATATGGAAGCGTACTAATCTTTCTCCGTTCAGGTGGGACGCACACCCTTTCCCTCTCAATTACCGGATGGTGTTTGCGAAACCAGCTGTGTAAAAATATTAGTTTTAGAAAATGATACTGAAGTAAAATAAATAAAAACATTTGACACACAATGAATATGTTCTTACGGATCTCTGCGAATATCCTGAATTGATACACGTTTGTCAGGATCAATTGCTAGCATCCCTTTGATTAGGTTTGCCAGGAGAGGGTCCACGTTTTCAGGAATTGTGAACTCTCCTCTGGCTATGTTCTCAAATAAAAGAAATACTGTATCGCCCTCGAAAGGATACTTCCCAGTCGTCATATTGAATCTTAAGAAATTAATAATGAAAATGTGTATTCAATATTCAATTACTAATAGATTATGCTTGTCATTTACAAATGAAAAGTTATTCTTACAGCGTTACTCCAGAACTCCAAACGTCCAATTTGAACCCTGAAAAACATTCGCCGTTTGCAACCTCTGGAGGCTGGAACACAGGAGAACCTTGTGATGTGTGGCAAGTGTCGTCTGGAGCGTATGGGTCAATGGCCTGGTAAAATATTAATCATATATTAATCTCCTAACATATTTGATATTACGATTTCAACATCATTGTCTAGTAGCTTCTAGTTTTACTGTAATCCATGTTAGTGTCCATACCTCAGCGACACCAAAATCCGTGATTTTGAGCTTTTCATCGAGAGTCACTAACAAATTCCCAGGCTTAATATCCTTATGCACAATACCTTGACTATGTAAATACTCTAGCCCCTCAACTAGTTGCGTGAAATACCTGGAAGTAGCAAAATCAAAATCAAATCATTTACCTATGAACCAATAATATTACTTTGGTAAAGTATTTAACAATACGAATGTATCATTTTATTACCCGTGGGCCTGCCAAATCGGGAACTTTTTATCCGGCGATATTTCTAGTACGTCCTGAAGACCACCAATGCAATACTCCAGCACGAGGTACATTTTCTGTTTTTCTTCAATAAACATTACTTCTATTAGCTTGATCACATTAGGATGACTAAGACGTTTTAATAGTTTGATCTCGCGGTCCACGTTTTGTTCCCCATTTGGAATTCTTCGTAGTTTTCGTTTCTTAATTATTTTTACGGCACTAGAAGACATTTTACAAGATTGTGATAGTTAGCATTTTGCAGTATACAGGCTTCGAATTTAAAAAAAAAACTAATTCTTACCGACGGACTAGTTTTTCTGAGTCAAGTGATTCCTTCACTTTCCCGTAGCTACCTTCCCCGAGAAGATCTCCCATAACATATTTCCCAATGAATTTACACTTCTTTTTCTGAACTTTATACACAACTTCTTCCGAGTCCAGACGTTGGAAGAACAAAGGATGTGGTGCTG
This sequence comes from Willowsia nigromaculata, assembly GCA_034700605.1. Taxonomy (NCBI): domain Eukaryota; kingdom Metazoa; phylum Arthropoda; class Collembola; order Entomobryomorpha; family Entomobryidae; genus Willowsia; species Willowsia nigromaculata. The sequence continues at coordinate 14,681 of JAQIXX010004787.1, forward strand.
GAACATTCCAATCGTCCGTTGGATCACCGTACTCATCATGCATGTTAAGTGAAATCTCATCAGCATCCAACCATCGAACCGGCCGGTGAGCTAACTCGACCAGTTCATGCCCATCTTCATTGAAAGAGAGATTCGAAGGGTGCTTCTCCCTCCCCTCTTCCACTTCAATTTCCTCCTCTTCATCTGTCTTCCAATTGACATTATTTGCATCAGCCTCCCTTTCTCCAAGATACTCATCTTCCTCCGCACTATCTTTACTTCGGTAGTCAGCTATTTGCGCTGGTTCATAATGATGATAGTGAGGGTGGTGATGATGGTTATGGGTCACCTTTTCCACTTCACTTGACATTTTCACGAACTTAGCCCTCTTGCATTTTGTGCGACGCCCCACCGATTTCACAGCTTGAGATCCACCAAGCTGCGTGCCTTCTGTTTTTGTCTGACTTTTCTATATTATGCGTTCGCGTTTTCCTTTTCTCTTGCACAATACAATTCTAGATTTACGATAATATTTTAAAGATGGTGTACGTATGTAACCGTAACAAACAGAAAAACGATTAGCACTGGTAATCGGCTTCGGCTCCGACAGTTAGTTTAGTAATTAGAGAGTCCAATCCAAAGAGCTTATATATATAACTAGAGGGAATATGACCCCCTAATTCAAAGGAAAACAATCAAAAAAACTGTGAT
>JAQIXX010004788.1:0-15369 GCA_034700605.1 Willowsia nigromaculata
GGAACGGAAAAGGGATAATCACTAATCATCATCTTAATAATAAGAAGAAAGAAACGATGATATGAAGATGGAGATAATTTTTATCTATCTGCTTTTTTCACTTCTCCTTCTTCTAACAGGTTGGTATATGCATACATGCATGCATGAATGTGTATGTATATGCAGTGTACATTCAACACAACTTTTTAATTCTCAATCAAAAAGGTTCATATTTACATTTTTCTTATCAAATCCCCTCAAGATGTACACTGCCTGAAAATATGGATTTCTTCTGGACTTCGACTATAGGACATGGCCACCGGCTCTGGAATTATGGATCATCCCTAAACAATCGCTCACCGTTCAGTGAACCTGGCTTACTGGAGAGGAGAGTACCTTGTGCATACTTTACATTTTTATATGCATTGCTGCTGGATGCTTCTCATTTTCAACTTCTAAGGAGTTCGTATTTCAGAAAAATTTTGCCTTCTTCTCTCCATTTATCATAGCCGGTCCGTTTTCACTTGACTTGCTACAAAAAAAAGCATTTTTCCAGGTAAAACATTAAATTCATCTCTACTGTTACTACCTGCCCTTGCCGTGATGCCCCTGCCAGTAGATATTTTTTTGAAGGTGTACATTACTTTTACTTCATGAAGCAATGATTCTTTGCAAACTAGGTACCTTTCTTGATAATAAAACCAGTCAAGAATATACAAATGGTCTAAATGTTCAGGCCAAAAACATGTCATTTTTATCTCATCATTTGAACCCTAATGGTAAACGCCAATATACAGTCCCAGGTTCCCCCAAATGCACACTTGCATACCAAAATACCAACTGATCATTACAAATTATTCCTCCTTTTTACAGTCGAACATTTTGTAAAAGAGATAACCATAATTTTTTCCAGTGTGTTCTCTACTTGAAGAATGACAAGCGTCACCAACTTCTTATCAGAAGAACAAGGGGAAAATACAATAATTACTAAAGGAGAGAATAACTCTGACTGTCTGTGGCTGCTTTTACTAATAGTAATAATGATGAAAATGAGAAAATCGTTCTCCTTCTTTTAAAAAGTGCTTAAAACATAAACATGTAAACATGATTTACAGTAATGAGGACCCATTAGCGGCTCACCCCATTAAGAAAGTTACACACACTGGACGACAAGTCCAAGTCTGTCTCCTCTCTTTCTTCTCACACCGTCACTCTTGTCTCTATTCTCTATCCTATTCTTATAACAAGTGAATTTACAACTTTAACTTTTCTAACTGTTTATTTTTTATTTGCTAACTATATTATCATCACTAATCTAACCACCTTATTTATTTCATCTCTTGAACATCCTTTTCTTCTCAAGAAAGCATAATTTAAATAAAAAAGGAAATACCTTCGCATTCCTTCCCTCCTCCAGCTCCATTCAAACATTAAAGCTATTTAACGAAATTCCTGTTATTCGTAACCATTATTATTTAAAGAAGGATATTATGTAGAGATACAATGTTGTTGATGCTATCGTCAACATGACACTATGCTTGTAATCACGTACAATTATCATGATCATCGTAATAGTCATCATCTCGCTTTCTGCTGATAATGATTATCACCAGTAATTCCACTCATTCCGTCCAATATACATAAATAAAGAGTTTAGCTTGGTAACATTAAAGCCAGAAGAGAATTTCAATTCAAATGGCAAACAATTTGAAATAAAATTCATTCTTTTACTTTGTTTCATTCCTTCCTAATGCTGCATGCTGCATCGTATATACAGAGGAATGTCCTCTATGAATGTTTCATATTCCATTCACAGAAGGACTACTAAGAGCCTTCCGCGGGACATCAACAAGGGAACCCCATGAAGCCCTCCATTACCATTTTCTCTCTACAGATGAAAGCCTTTTTTCCCGAGCATCTGAGAGTGTAACCGTCCATGACTATGTCAACAAAGGAAAGCCATAAAAAATCACGGATAACACGCTCGCTGAGCAGAAAGAAGCTCGGGAGTAGCAGAGAAGCATTAAGAATGAAGAAAAATCAGAACCACTTGTTTTGAATGCATTCCAAATTCCAATGGCAATTCACTCCTATTTTCATACAAACATTGCTACCACGATAATAACAAACTATATAGTTTTTCAATGCATGCATATAAAGCGTGTTTGACTTTCCATGTTTCCATCCTGAGCTATAAAGTTGTAGAGACACCTTAAATAGTTACCTATCGGTTCATCCCTATCTAAAAACAACCAAACATTACAAACGACCTTTTTTATCCCCTTCATTTATTTCATCTCTTTTTGTTGTTTTTCTCTTCTGTCTTTTTCCGACTCGCCACCAGTTACACCAGTCAGACGGCTCACAGTCAGTTAATTCATTGAAGAAAAAATGTTTTCTTCTTCTTCCACTTCTCTGAATCGCCGGAGAGAGCTTCATCATCATCAAAAGTGGAATGAAAATGACCTAGCTAACAATTTTGTATCTTTGGGCAGGTATGTGTTTTAGGAGGTGAGTAGACAAGGCAAGCAGTTTTTTTAGATGAAGAAAAGTGAGACAACTGTAATAGTGCCAATGTGCCAGTCAGTCAAGAGGAGCAACATAAAAATTATTGTTCTTCCAGCAGCCAAGATGAGATGCTTGTTTTATAATTTTCCTCAAACCTTCATTCCACATAAATACCAGCCCATACATACATACACAGGCACATGTAATTTTTATTTTTCTCATCATCCCCTTTCTGCTTCCTAAAAAAGAAAGGTGTACTCAGAGAGCTGTAGAGATGACGAAGATGAAGAAAGGTATGCATTCTCTGCAATGCGGACTGCATCTCTTTCTGTGAGAACAAAAAGAGGGAACCCGCTCGCTCCAACATGATCTCCAGCTTTTGTTGCTGATCTCGTTCCAGTCTCCATTTTCAAACTTCTATTATTATTAAACATACCCCTGCACAAATACTGTATATTTCGGTGACTAGTCATAAATATTAAGAGTATAACGGAGTATAAATAATCAAGATGATGAGAACGAGGGTAGCATGCAGCTACCACGGATTTTTAGTGGAGTCTCGGCATGATAGTTTTTTAGGACACGCGGAAATATCGTCACTACTGTACTTTTTATTATTCTCTGTACCTTTGTGTTTTTTGTGGATAAGGTATTGTGTGAGGTGCGAGGATAATTTATGGACAGAAAAATATATGTAAAAATGTAAAATAGCTGGGGCGATGCTGGTATTTTGAAGAGTAATGGAACAAAAAGGGAAGACATTATCATAATGATGATGAGAGAAGGAATAAGATTATTATGATTACATGTAAGGTAGAGTTTAGCATAAAGAAAAAAGTCCCGTAAACCTGTAGGAATGCAGGGAAGAGTTTTACTCACAAAAAAACTAGAAGAAATGAATGGAAATGGGAGAATTAGAGACGGTTCAGTGATTCCAATAATAATGATAAAGAAAAATTTACGCTATGACTAGGTCTAGTCAACCATTTAAAAGATGAATGAATGAGGAAAAGTAAGAAATAATGAATGGGTACAAAAAGAAAACCGTGTGAGAGGGGGACAGTGGCTAGGCGATGTCCTTATATGCATATGAATGAATGCTTTCGAGATGAGTTTTGTATTGACATGTCGTTTGTAATATTTTACTGTTTTCAGTCAGACCATTTTTTCTATACGGTATAGGTATAATCTCTTTTTTTTTAGTGTAAGGGTGATAAAAAAAGGGAGTTTAAACTTTTTAATGTCGCTGGTCAAACAGAAGAGTTATTGTAAGACGGTGAGGTGTGTGGCATGGCATGAAAGGAAATCCCAAAGTTTCAACGAACGAAACATACTATGAAGAAACGGAAAGAATCAGGACAACCGGACATTGGTGATCCGTAGGCATTTGGACAAGACATAAAAATATATCATTTGAATGCACAAGAACCAGCCTTTTTGTCTTTTTCATTTTGAACTTTTCTCTATATACAGAAATAAAGCTGTGGTGACCGTTGTGACTGGTCTCGTGTGTTGAAAATACATATTTTGGAAAAATGGGTAGCGTGCTACAAAATGAAGCGAATGACTGTAGCTTCTGCTAAAAAATGATTTGGAATTTTCTTGACAGGACGTGCAATAATAATGTTTCCAGCATGCAAGGTTTCAGTAAGAAAAAAGGATGGATCGCCTGCCAATGTCTTAAAGTTCACGTTCTTTATGGATGGCAAAGAGAAAATCTTTTTATCTTGCCACACGACAGGATTTAGTGAGCTTCATACATTTTAGTGTTGTAGTTAGGCACCAACTTCTCCACAGGTTGCAATGAAGGTTATTAAGAATGAACAAAGCGAAAAGCATTAAAAATACATTCATAATAAATAGATGAGCCCAGAAAGCTTTACTTGAGCTTTTGTGCACGAGTTATGCATGCCTGTCTTCACTTTTTTGAAAGGAACCAAAAAATAGAGAGTTTCTTTAAAAACTATGCTTCTTTTTTTGATTTAGCACAGCAACAGCTTCAAAAAATATGACGAGTATGGCCACCAATGCAGGTTACGTACCAAGAGAAAATTATGAGCACGGATTCTCTTTATACATTTTTCTCTGCAAAAACTATAATAACCTTTACACCATGCATGACGCAGTATAGCACAGGACAGGTAAGAGCATATTATGGATATACTTATGGCCTGTCAAATTCAGAGAAAAAAAACTGGAAACAAATACTGCGTAAAATAATGTTGACGGGCGGTTGCATAAAAATGGCTGTGAAGACGATGATGAGCCGTGAACTGATTGTTCAAAAGTAAAGTCAAGTTTCAAGTTATCTGGTGTTTTATTGTATACTATATCCCAGGTTCTCAGTAAACGTACGGAACAAAGAGATGCATAATATATTCAAAAAATGTTAAGGAAAATGAAGAAATATATTTTGTTTTGTATACATACCCGAAACAACAAAGGACTTCTCCGCTTAAGTCTTTTTTGGAAAATAACACACAAGAAGAAGAAAGGAGACCTTTTTTCTTTCTTCTTCCTTCTTCTGGACGGACAAGGTCGTTTCAGAAATCTCTCACTCACAACAATAACAATCAGTTTGTTTATGAACAGCAGTATATTTTACTAGCAGGTCAGGAAAAGTTCTCTTCAGCATAGAGGTTACATCAACATTCATGCTCCCATTTTCATATCCTCCAGGACAAAGTGTTCATAAAACGCTGGACAATTTGATGCACTAAATTTTGCACAGACTTTTATAGAATCGGTGATTATGTCCATTTTAAACATTTTCCAAATTTACATAAGTAATATTCACAAGTTCAGCAAAAACTGCCCTTTCATTCATTCAATAAGGTAGTAGCAACAGAGAGCACACACACGAACTATGATAAGTTGATTAATAATTAATTTGAACGAATATAGAGTGAATGTCTATATATATAAGCGTAATAGGTTCCACAACTGACCAGTCACCGGCCATGTAAATGAACGACTTTATGTGATGCAGTGTTCTTTTTGGTTTCGTATTTTTTGGGGTGTAGTGAGAATTTTGTTGTTGGATTTGTTTAATTTTTTTGAGCAAATCGGATTCCCGAATAATAAGTGTGTTGTTGAAACGATGAAATTACTTTAATCACCAGGTTGAATTTTAATATTTAATCTACCTATCTACCTACATCTACTTACAAATTTTCCTATTAAATTATAATTATATTGAACACAACAAATAAACGTACTTTGATACTTGATGACGATTATTAAATGAAATCTTGTACTAAGAAATACATGTAATGTAGTATAAATATAAGATTGTTATATTGTAGTTGTTTATGGGTTCTTCTAATATCTAATAAGCGTATTATTTCCCATTTGAAGAAAAATGAACTCAGTCCATTATTTCATTTAAGCGTACTTATGTGTAGTAATAAAAAACTGTAAAATGTAAGAACAAGAGTCTTGTCTACATCCTAAGCATTTTATTTTAAAAGGAGAGATCTCTACTTATAAACTTTAAAAAATTAAATTAACTTAATAACTGTTCAAATTCAGTCTCCATATACTCAAGCGTTCATTTCCCTTAGTAAATACTACTAAATAATACCCGTGTGTACATACTTAAGATTTAAGAGAAAAACATTCAAAATTCCTTTCATAATATGAAAAAGAAATTATTTAAAGCAAAATTTTTTATTGAACAAATTGGCTATAATGAGCTATAATAGGTATAAATTCTATTACTGATTATTACTTCTTTTCTAAGCTACACAGCTACTGTACTGTGTAGAAACGACACATAAAAACAACACAACACACACCTAGCAAAATTTGCCTCTCTCTTTAATATAGCAATAATAATAATAACAAAAATATGATAAAAAACGTAAGTACAACAAAAAAGAGTAAACTACGTACTTTCTTCATAAAGTAAAGTACCGGCCGTACCAGAGTCTAGAGTCAGACTGACACGGGCAGGTTGTTGGATTCTCATCAAAACCCCTAGGAATCCCATGAAAGAAAGCTTTGGTCTGACTGGGTTGCTGTCCTTTTGTTATTTAGCCTGTTGCTGACATTAGTAATAAGGAGAAGCGTCAGTCAGACTAAAGTGCATATATATGTATTATATGCATACCCATACACATGAGGACAAACAAGTTGCCTAAAAGTTACAACTTGGGATCGCTTTTGAAAATTCATCAAAAGTTTTAATACATGTCCGCATATGCCAGAGTTTTATTGAAGGGTTCCTTTTTTACTTTGTAAGTATATTATCCCATACCCGAACCAGTATTACTGGCAGTGGCGTTTCTAGTTCAGAAGAAGAAGGATGCTGCTTGCGGACCGTTCTGTCATATATGTATTTTTACTCTACACATACAACAACTCGCATAGTCTATTATTATGATATGATCATATCCTGCCTCAGAAGAATATGATGATAATAATGATGAAAAACAGTGTAAAACCAACTGTTGATGTTTGTAAAGCACGTACTACTGTATAAATGTTTGAATGTCTTCTTGAAACCTGAAAATCAGCACACAGTGCATTAGTGATGATGCGGCGACTGACCACTCTGGTATAGATAGTAAACCGGTGGTGCTGAAGTTAGATCGAAGTTGGGAGAACAAAGAGCTGTCAAATCTTACTCAAGTAGTGGCTACATATGGTATTTGGTAGATATGCATGAATTTATATACATCTGCAAACATTAAATATGCTTATCAATCTCATAATGCCGGCTCCTACTAATGCTCATGCATACAGCTTTGAAGTTCTCGGATTTTTTGGTGCAATTTTTGCTGAAGTTGATCTTTTTCGTGGTGATGACGGTGATGATGATAATGACGATATGATGTTGAAGTTGTGTAGGTATTATTAGGGTGCTTTGTGTGGACATACGCAAAACACTTGACGGAGGATGAGCACATAATATCGTGTATTCGCATTACACACAACTACGTAGATTTCCCTACTATTTTCACTTTGGTTAAGTGTTATTAAATAAACAATCATTTATGTAATCAGACAAAAGGAGACAAAATCGTGAAGGAGTAAGAGAGGGTATATATCATAGTGTATTGGCTCCGCTCTTTTGGGTTTGTAATATGTTTTAAAAGCAATCTCTAGCATTTTATGATAATGCGAATTTTACGATGATTTCTCTGGGTCTACTTGTTTCTCATTAAGAATTATGTGGATTCTATATCCTATGTACTGTGTAACAAGCAAAAGTAGCATTGGTCTTCGACAGACAGATTTTCGCGCATAATAATGAGCCAAACAAGGATAAGATTTGGCAGATGCTTAAAATATTACTTGTTCCAAGCTATTATTTCAAGAAGCTACACGCGCAGATTTTTTCATGGTATTTACGCAAAGTTCCATGTATTTAATGTAATACTATGTATATATATGAAGAAGCCCTGCTGGAGGGAGACCTTTTCTTCAAGGAATCTAATCTGCTCGTCTGCTCTGTTACAAAAGCTGAAAGATCTTTCTTTTCGTCATTGTCTTTGGCTCCTTCTAAAGTCTTTTCTTGGTGTTGTCTAACCGCGGCTTCATAACGGCGCTTTAGCTCACTCGACTTGCTCTCATTTATCTCCTTTCTTTGCTTCCTCTGCCGGCATATATTCACATATTATTCCCTCTCATCATTTCTATCCGTCATTCTTCGTAATAACAGTAATTGGTTGACAATGAGCAGGTCATAGGGGTGAAAAGAAACCTTCAAAGATAATACACATTCATCTAGACAAAGTCATAGTTTCTTTTCCAATCAACGATTCAGCAAATTTCTCATTACTATTTCCGAGAAAATATTATGCGTAATATCTATACACGCATCACTAGACAAATTAGATTTGAAAAAGTCCAACAAAAAACAGGACATTCAATCAGCCCTAAAATGCCATTGAACGTGAGGGTTTCATGCAAAATCATGACAATAGTATGGGCAATTTTAGCATAACCACAGCCACAAAACTGTATTTTTGCAAGATTTACTTGTAGGTATCAGTATACATGTTTTTTTTTCCTTTTGGATTAAGATAATGATACAAATAAAAGAGTAGCTATAATATAAAATGTTGATAATCATAATGTTTCATATTTTTGTGTGGCTGCGGGGCTATTATATGGCTTATTAGCTCACCACCACCACCAACCAGCAACTTTTTTTTTACATTTGATTCTGTTCCTTCGTTGTGAAGCAGATCATTTTTATTTCGTGTTTTATGATGATGACATCTCTAATCAAGATCAAAAAACGGCGAACAAGCAAAAATATATTTTATACTGTTCATTACTCGGAGGTCATGACTAGTGAACATGTTACATTCATAGTGAGCAGTTAGAATTGATCAGATATACATTCATGCGTAGCATTAGGTATGTAAATTACGCACGACGTGGTTTTATGCATAAAATTTTTTTCACAATAGTGTAGCCGTGTACAGCGAACAAAAGTAAGGCAAAAAAAGCCTTCCCAGCATTGAAGAAACTCTATTGATTGAACAGTGGTGCTTCTGTTGAAGAGGTAAACATCGCTTCACTAGTAACAAATCACACAAGTTGATGATGACTAGGAGATTCCTTCAAGGATTTCTCAGGAGAGTTTGTTACCCTGTTTTAAACAAGACCAGAGACCATCCCATCAGCATCAAGCCCGGTCCCAAATGTACAATATAGGACAGAATATACAATTTTACAGCGCAGTACGTTACTATTTTTCATACACGGCTACCTATTTAAAAATGTCTTATTGGTAATTTGGCTACTTTCTCAAAGAGAGAATAAAAAAATATGCATGGTCAAACTGAATAATATTTTATATTACGGGGCTGTTTAGCTGGTTTGCCCTGGCTCTTACAATAATAAGCTCAAAGAACTTTCTTTGAGAGATTTCAGTTGAGTTCAATACTTCTGCTGTGTGCTGTCTAATAAAGTAAGCTGCACGGGGCCCACCTTTTTTCTTTAGATGTTTTAAGCAAAAAATAATAAGTGCATTTAAGAATAAGGCTCTTTTTGTACAATTTTCTGAGCACAAGCAGCAAGCAATCACAAAATATCATCAGATCGTCATCATTATCATCAACTTGTTGGTTGATCCATATATGATCCATGCGGTGAGGTGTGCCGAAATCTTTCTACCCCTATACCTTTTACTCGTTACAAAGCCGTAGTGGTGCCTTACTTTTCTTTCTCTGCTGAAATTCTAGACAAACGAACTACATGTGTAGCTATATCGTATATGTAGGTATTTTGTTTATTTCGGCAGAGAGGATTTATTGGAAGACAAATACACACTCTCTCGGACAGATTATTATTTAAGAAATTCTTTGTTGCTGTGTGTTTCATCCCCTTTCGAAGAGGGTTGATATGTTTCTTGGACTGCTCAGCTTTTTTTCTGAGAAATTTGTTCAGGCAGACTGAAGACTATATTAAGACACTCAATCGAATAATGAGACTAAATATTATAATAATGATATATAATGTGCAAGTAGGTAGATTACTCGACTACTTGGCCTATGCTCAAGTGCGCTATGTATTTGTTAACAAGTTAACAGCACAGTAGAGTATGTATATTCACTCAAAGAAACTACAGATGAAAATGACTATATCTAAAGTAATCCAGTTTAGGTAGGATTTTTTTTCTCTTCGTCTCCAGGCTAAAAACCTTTTCATTTTCATGCCTTAATTCTTTTGCCAGCATGCCACACCACACGGTACGGTACAAGTACATTGTTTAAAACTGCTGAGATTATTTTTCAGATGGAAAAAAAGCTTGAAGCAGAATATTATTTTATACAAAAGCTCAACAAACTCCAAATTCATTTCGTCCACTTTTTATCGCGTGAAATCAGAGGCGGAGTATTTTATACTTTATTTGAAAATGGGATAAGAATAGAGAGGATTGAATAGCAGAAACACAAGAAAGGTAAAAAAATACAACCCTAAAAACGGAAATATATTTGTTAAGTATTTTATTCTAAATTGTTGATGATGATAAAAAAAAGAGTTTAAGAAGGTGAGAGAGAAGAGGTATGATATGTGCGTACTCAAGTAGGTACATAGCAGGAATAGGTAGAAAAGGTAAAGATCAAATTACTTGAAAAGTTTGACATTTTAAAAATTGCTCCTGAGTAGTTTTGCTGGATGATAGGAAGACATCATTTATTTCTGTTTTACGATTTCGATTATTGTTATCTTCAGCTCAGTACTTTCAGTGGGACATGACATCATACAGTTGGAAAACCATTCATGTGAAAATTATTGTGAATAAAAAAGTCAAGTAGGGTTTCGTATTAATAAAGTGCATATTTGAAAACCGTTTTGAAATGACAGGCAATACTGCTATGTGCTCGCTACCTTTTTGATATACTGTTCTGTTCTATTCTCTTTTCCATTCATTTATTTTTTACTATCTAATCTTTATGAGTGAATGGTTGCATACATAATGTGACGCAGTAGAAGTGCTGGCATTTTGTTGCGGAAATTTTCCCTTTGTTCTTTACTTCTTGACTAAATGCGCTTATACTAGTTTTGTTTCGACATAATATTTGATGTGCATTCATTTTGCTAACTGATCCTGAAGAATGCAAAATAATCAGATGAATGTTATGCCATCATCATCCCAGAGGCTCCACAAAGTCGTCCCATGAATCCTGAAGGATATACATATGACGATGATGATGAAGATGACTCGTCTTTTCCATGAACTACGGCTGAAATAAGAAAAACTACTTGTATGCGAATGAAGTCGTGGAAATGCTCTCTTTCTTTCGTGATAAAAAAATAAACAAGTCGAATAAAGTGGTTGAGGTTGACTCAACCAAACTAAACTGGAACTCATTCAAATGAAATTAGAAGCTTGAGAGTATACGACAGTAGTAGCAATGTTTTTTAAAGATAACTGATGCATAAACCCATTTTATTTTGTTTCTTCAGCTCCCGTGAATCATTCTTCGGGAAATATTCAAATTCAGCATTCACAAAACAATTCATTTATAACAGGGTTACTAGTAGGGTCATCACTATCACTTCACCACATACACGTGTTGCACAGAGAAAAGAAAGTTACTTTGTGGCTCCTGGCTCCACAAACCATAATGCCTGTAATAATAAGCATCAAGGTTGGGTTGACCATACAAACCAATTGATCTTTCCCCATGAATGCGCATTGCAGCAAGTTTCAGACTGCACTTTTCAAAAAGCACACCGCAAAGCTTTAATTAAAACCTATCACTCCAATCATCATCATCGTGATGACTAAAAATTCAATTTGAAAATTCTTTTCTATATAATCTCCTCTTCCAGTTTGCAAACAATTTTCGTTTGTTTTGCTACTGCTTCTGTATCAGCGATATAAAAACAAATCTTGTTAAACTCTAAATTAATGGTAAGAGATTACAGTCGTAGTGTCAGTTCTCAGGTGGATGCAATGCTCGCCTTAATATTGCTGGTTTGCATATAGAATTTTAGCCAAGAACCTGCTCATTTCACTATAATTTTGATTTTTTACCGATCAGACGATCATTGGATCAAATGATGAGACCGTGCAACCAAAACTGCAATCAACGCAGTGGCAAAGTGCAGTCTAGTGAAAGGTGAGCGAGCGAGTGCACTACTTCACTTCAAATTAATTTGAAATGGGATTCAAGCCAAAATGAAAACATGATCTCTCAAGCGAATTATTAGTTGACTGACGATGATGGTGGTGGTAGTGTGGTGTGGTTGGTGATGGAAGCAGAGGAGAAAACAGCAGATAAGTATATAGAATTTCTCGTCCATACATGGTGATCATCTCACTTGAAAAGTCACGACACGACACGCCACACACTTATCTTTGTATCCTCTTATTCTCCTCTCAAAGAAATCATTTTCAAATTATCGGGAATAAACTGCATACCAATACCTACGAACGGTTTATAATATTTAAAATCAGTAGATACGCATTTTACGCATAAAATGTGCACGCATACAACAACCAGGTAATGATAACATTCCTTCAACTTTTTTGTTGCAAGGCATTATAGTTGCTGCTTCCTCTTTTTGCTTTCATGAGGAAATTGTTATGATATCAAGAGCAATCATTTTATGCAACGAAACAAGCAATAAATTTAATCAAAAGGAGGATAAACCGCCTTTTATTGAATGAGTGCCTTCCTTCTACTTATATGATGATGTGCTACGATTGTGATATGATATGGACAATGATGAGATTTGAGTGACCGGTGGGGGTAGTTAGTTAGCTGGCTTCTAACAAGATAATGATAATCATATAATTGTAATGAGACCGTGATCTCATTTTAACGTGATACATGCCAAACTGTGAAGCGAACGATATTTACTTGGTGAGTAATGTGGCAAGTCTTCGCAGCTCGTCAAAAGTTTAAGGTATCATGAAATTTCCGCTTTTTCAACAACATTCATAGCCGGTAGCATACCCGAATCTCAAACTAGACAAGTCGAATCATCATCATTTCCATTGGGCTAATATCTATCACTCACTTCGTTACAGTCGTTAAAAAACCGGAACTAATTTCCAGTTCAAATGTATAATATCCTTATATTTTTGCTTTAACACAAAATCGTAACAAAGCTTGTTAGGCAAGCAGGATAAAACGTCTACGACTTGTTACAAGGAGATGGATTAATGCCACTGTTGTGTTTATCGCATTATCATTTACACATACAAATAATATTAGCACCGCCGGCACCACAAACATGGCAGAGGGGGAAAAAACAAATTTCTGCCAACACCGTCAACAAACAAAATCTAACTGCCAATCTTACTCGCCTTTCCAGGTGAACTGAAGCCATTTATCACATTTTTAAAACAAAGTCGGAGGATGAACTGAAAAGGTAGAAGAAGCAGCATAATTAATATTAGGACTACTACATTGATTACACTCACTGTTAAGTATATACATATGCATGAACTTGAAAGCATTTTGCGATAACGAATATTTCAGATTAACCTGGTTTGGTCTCCTCCTCCCCTCCAACAACAGCCGACAGGAAAACAAAACGCATACAAACGAAAGAAAAGTTCAACAGTTTTTAATCCTCGTGTCAGTCTCTTTTAGTAACATAAACAGTTTTCCATGTTGTTTGTGCAAAGTAGCCATATCTATATCATATCATGTCATTCATTTTTATTATCATTCTTTGGCATCTTCAGTAACTCCGCTGCAAACTAAACATTTTCGTGGCATTTTATCAGCATATAAACGGCAAAAGAAATGAGAAATTCTTTCGTGAAAAATATGTGTTCCCCTTCTCCTCTTTCCATTCAGTATATCCGCTCGAGCTGTAAATCAGTTAGTTGCAATATTGCATATTATATAACCCTTGAGAAGATCATATCGTATCGTATCAACTTTTAGGCGTATCAGTACGTTTTCCCTTTAACCGAAACAAAACTAGAAATGAGAACCAGAAGCAACAGCTGAATGATACGTGGTTGACGATCGAGAAGGACAATGGAATGAAAACAAAAAAATTTAGATTTGTTGTGTGATTGCGATTGCTCTGCAAAGGAATGAGGAAAGAATTGTACGTTACTTCAGTCTAACTTCCTATATAAACGACAGCGTAAGCTATATACTGATAATGATAGTAAATGGCATGTGCAGAGCAGCAACAGTTGCATGTTTTCACTTTATTTCCTTACACACCTCTGTACACAATCTACTAAAAAGCAACTGCCGTTTTTGTCGTTGTTTTTATTGCTGTGTTACCTGGTTTTCTCTCCCTTTCTCTTTTGATGCAACACAATACTTAAAATCCAACAATCCCTTTTTCTATCACTTTAATTTCATCCCTCCAGTAAAGTTTTATGTTATGATGTGTGCGCAACAGCTAAAACCAAACGTTCGATAAAACAAGTATGCCTGCCCGTTGTCTGATATACAGAGAAATATGCAATGATACAGCTTTTTCTGTTAAACATTTTTTCATTCCGGTTTTTATTCTTCTTCTCGGGATTTTCTATCAATGTGTACAGTGTACCTATTGCTTGTGCTTTTACTATAATCTCTCCCTTTTACTCGCTGATTATCATTGCTATTCACCATTATAAAGGAGTCCATTTTTTAGGACTGTTGATCTACCTTTTCGTCTATAGAAATGATTTCGGGGATAGGAAACATGAGGTATAAAAGCAACACATGCCACCACACAAAAATATCAGGACAGGACATAAAATCAGCTATTTATTCAAAAGAAGAGAATGGGCACGTATATATAGCTGTAAAAGAACTTTTGCATAATATTATATTATAATGTGCTGTTTATATACCTAACTGCTGTAATCTGCAGCTACCGACTACCTTGCCCACCTTTCCTATAACAAGTTAAGCCACCAAGAGTTATTATGGCATTGCTATTTATCTTTTAGTATTACTTGTTATACGACTGCTTGTATGTACTTTGGGGATCATCGTCTCTTTTCTTTCATGAAAAGGTGTAAAGATGCGATGCATCAGCCTTCATTTCATCATCTCACCCTTATCCGCCAGCTGCTGCTATTGCACTCTACGTCTATCAAAACTCCTGTGTCCTGAGAGTAACAATGATGATAAAATGCCGGTTGATCCTAAGATCATTTGCAGTCGTCATTGCATTTTCAACTACCAAGAAGGTGACCCCATCATGTCCGCCACCACCAAATAGCACCAGTGCCAATGTATTTGCTCCCGTTCGTCCCTCATAAAAATGTTCCCTTCCTATCTTTATCTTTTTTGAGACTTTGAGCAAACATTAACAAAAGTTCCAGCAAGATTTGGGGGGAAATCCAGGAGGCAAATCAGAGTTTGCGCAGGTAGGACTTTCGGGTAGCTCACGATTGTGCGCTGGAGTGAGTAGCGGCTGCAACTATCCCGAGTTGCATTGTATTCT
>JAQIXX010004789.1:0-15368 GCA_034700605.1 Willowsia nigromaculata
GTTAGCGACCATTTTTATAGATAACCTATTTTAATTGTGTTATCACGGTGACTGTAGATTTTGCTCTAGCTACGTTGATAGACATCATAACACTAGGATAGTATGCTTTCACAACACTGTAAATCTAAATCTTCTGCCTTCTGCAGTTGAATCTCATATGAGATCGTCTATATCCTATTTCCTTCGCACACTTAACTGAATTTTACTCTGTGAATTAAGTAGAGGGAACAATTTTCGCTCAATATTAAAGTGATTTTAAGCTTTTGTAAAAACTAGTTCGTAACTATTGAGGCTATAAAACTTTTTCCTATCTAGTCAGCTTTCAGCATGCAGCATCTAGTTTCTCTGAATCAAAAAATATCCACATACTAAAGCTGCATTACATAATATTGTGGGTGTGTAATTTTAAGATTTTTGCTATGCTGCAGAATGTGAACTAAACAATTCAATAATGGCGATTATTTAGATGTTCCACAATTAATAATAATCAACAAAGAAAACTGAATCTGCTTTTCTCAAATCGATATACTCATTCACATAAATTAATTATCTTAATTTCTACACACTATACTTTATTCCTATATATCCGTAATGTTGTCACACAAAGTGTATCTTGTGACAATGTTGACATGTTGAAACGTAATATACAGCAAGAGGACAAAATATTTTCATGGGTAATATAATGGTATTGTTGTATTTTCAAAGTTGTTGGATTGGATTCTTCGTTAGTTCGATGCTCATACTAGCTCATGATTATGGAGGGATGACAAGAAGTACAAAGGATAGGGAAAACCATTCACGTCACTCTCACGTAACCGTCAACCATCATCTTTCCATATTTTCATGAGGATGTGGCCGGTTGTTTGTAGAATAAACTCATCCAACTATGTATGCATGCAATCTACTTTTTCATTTCTCATAAAAAGGTTTTCTGTTATCTATAACATACCTTACTACTAGAGTTGCCGTTTACAGCAGGTAAACAACACCGAACGTCATGTTCATTCCCCAAGGGACCCGTTTGTTTTTTATACCGCTTATCTTTGCGTTTCCTACATTTTGGTACAACTCATTGACGCCTTACATATCCACCGTATATGCAGTATGATTACACTACTTTCGCCTGGGCTTTTCAATAGTTATATCATCCTTATTTGGGTTTTGTGGGACTTTTGCATTTCATGTGTGTTCAGATAGATGTGGGTTGTTGAAAAACTGTATGTTTGCCTGCTAAAGTCATTTATTTCTCGCCTTGAAAAAATATTACGTTTTCTCTTCCGCCCTTTTCACCACCATCTCCGTCTCGTCATCACCATTTTTGTGATATGTCTGTGTTGCCTTCCTACCCTTGTAATACAAGTAGAGGTAAATTTTCAGCATGTACGTATAATTATTATTGCTCTTCAACAGAAGAGAGAAGGAAGGAAGTGAATAAAGATAAAGGTGTTTTTAGTTGTTTGCTCCTCCTTCCTCGCCCATTTCCTTCCCTTGGGGCTATTGGAAAGTGAAATGAGAGTAAAGACAAGTGAAGAGTGGGGAGTATTGGTTGAGTAGATGGGCTTTAGAAAATGAAGAGAAAATTGTTGGAGAAGTAATAGGCCCATCAGAAGCATGACATCTGTATGTACTGTAATAAGAAAGGTAGAAAGAGGTCTTTCTCTGATTTCATGCTGAATCCTGACATGTGTTTCTGTAAAGATTACCTGGTCGGCTGGTTGAGGATGACGGAATGGATGATTCCTTGGAAGTTATGGCTATACCACACTTTGCAGGACAGATAATTCCGTTAGTAAAATGACGAAGACGGGGAATGTTAGGAGGGTAGTTTCCAGCTAGTTGTGGACTATGCGGTTTTGAGTAATGATGGTGCGTTTATGAACAAACGAAAATATATTTCATTCCTTCTAATAGCAGAATATGTGAGTAAAATGATGATGAAACATGGGCGAGTGCATACACCGTTGAGTTCTATATATTTTTCGCATAACTT
This sequence comes from Willowsia nigromaculata, assembly GCA_034700605.1. Taxonomy (NCBI): domain Eukaryota; kingdom Metazoa; phylum Arthropoda; class Collembola; order Entomobryomorpha; family Entomobryidae; genus Willowsia; species Willowsia nigromaculata. The sequence goes on from JAQIXX010004789.1 coordinate 1,991, forward strand.
CACGTGCCCTTCCAACTGGCTATTTTACATGCAGGAAAGTAAGTGGCCCGAGGAAAAACGGGGAATTGTTGTGTAGGCATGATGATGCATGAGTGCGAAGAAGATTTTATGTCCATGCTATGATAATACACTATATATACAACATTCATAACATGTAAAAGCGGAATACATCATTTCTCCACTTTTCTTAAGTAACCGGCAGAAAGGTGGAATTTGCTGGAAAATGAATCCAGGCAGGCATGGAGGAGGAGAAAAATAACGAGCTTGTGTGAGCACACTAAAACCTGATAAATTGTGTGCTTTCTTCTGAGACGAGAAGTGAAAGGACAGCGTCTGAGCTGCTGAGAACAAAGAGAAAGCGGAGCAGTCAAGCTACAGCTACAACCAACTGTAGTACGCTATTTTCTTTCTCTTGTCGTTTTTCGTTGCTGCTTATATATGCATACACCATGGTATTTACCTATAATGATGATATGATGACGTGAGGAGAGTCTGCTTCCATTCACAATATTGCCGTATGTTTCATGCCCAATTTTTCGTCCATTTACTCCCACATCATCCTCATCACCAGCAATTTCATCATACTCATGAATGAACTGAAAGCATCATATGATATACTAGCCATTTTCCTTTCTCTTTTTTTATTATTATTATGAAAATTAGCTTTGTTGTGTTGTTTAGTTAGCATGATAATATTGATGATGAAGTAGATGCTCCTATTGCTGCTGGTTGCTTTATAATAGCGTAGTAGAAAATAGAGTAGTGATGGAATGGGGATGCGAAAGGAATGAAATAACCTCCTTGAAAACATTCAGTAGCGCATAAAGTTCAAGAGTGAGAGCTCATCGTTCCTTGAAATTCACACTTACTAGATTACATCACAGCGTATAGGTTGTACTCATGTAAGCAAAAACAAGAAGACATGCAGAAAGGATCTATGAGAATGGGAATAATATTTTTCAAGACTATAAAGATGCCTCGCCTTTTAATTTAATTAGTTGTATGTGCGTATAGCGTGTGTGCTGGGTATACTATTGTATCTTTCGAGAGTATCATTATTAGCTATGATAAATATAAGATCACCGTCTTCGACCCGTCCTTTTGTCTTTGTCCAAATTTTTTATAGCTTTTTTATATCATGCAGTTCCATAAAAATTAAATTGGCCTCTTTTACACAGGCATTCATTCAGAATGTATTAATTTTTCCCTTCCAACTTCGTTTTTTCTCCCTACTGGCTGTCTGTCACATTCGTTTGCCTTCACGACGTGAGATTTGGATGCGAGAAACAAAAAATACGTGTATGGAGTGATACATATATTTATTGTTCTGCTGTACCCAAGGGGTTTGGGTTTTTCATAAGGGAGACTCTGCTTGCAATCCAATGCTGATTTAAGCGAGTGAAAGTAAATTAACTGAAAATGAAAATAAGTTCCCACGCCCATCAAACATCCCAATCCATTGAAGTCTAGCTGCACCTAAAAATCAACAGTATGCGCACACGGTATGAGTGGATATATACTGCAGGCAAGTTTTTCGTCAAAATTTATTATTGCTGATGATAGCAGGCGGCAGATGGAGAGATGAGAAAATGAAGCGATGTGATGAAGATCATTATTATTTTATGCGACTTTTATATTTTTGTGTTTTGGTGTGTGTTTGGGTGGTTGGCTGGCAGGAGGTTGGAACTGTTGGAAGTGGAATAAATAAACGGCTATGTTTCAGTTATTCGTAAAACAAAAAAACGTAGATGGAATTTTGGTTTCTTGTGACACAAAAAGTTACGAGCTTTGTTGTTTGGCTTCCTGTACGCAAATGGGAAGGTTTCTCTTTTCTATTCATCAAAGTCGGCTGTGTTGTTTTTAGATGAAAAACGAGAAACTACAGTGAGCCACCTACTACGGTGCTGCGGCGAGTGAAAGTGAATCGAATCAAGTAGTCCTTATTGGGTCCTACTTACTTATTGCAAGCAAGGCAAGCTGCTACTCACTGTAAAAGTTATGTTGTAATTTTTTATTGCTGAATGTGTTTATTTATGCCATATGCAATTTAGTTTGCCTAAGGTACATGTTTAACTCTTTCTCCTCTATTTAATGCCCAACCAACCTAAAGCTTCAAGCTTCCTTTTTATGCAAATTTGTATGTTTTAGCAGTGCACATGACATACCAACACAAAAATGATTTTTAAGTAAAAGTTCCATACTCGCAGTGCTATATTTGCTAGTCTCCCTATCCACCCTTTGAAGGAATTGTATGTATAGTATGTATAATAACAAACAAAAATGGAAAAATTCTGAATTAGGAATGTGATTCTCTTATAAGAAGAAACGTTTTTGTATGAATGCACCTAAAGTTTACTCTAACAAAATAAATTTGCTTGATGCATTATCAAAATGACAATTATTCGGCTATTGCTCGTGCGTGTCATTTTTTGAATATTTTCTGGAACCCAGGCCCCTTGTGTCTGTGTTTACACAAATATAACTTATATAACTATAGCTGATATAGCTGAAGTTTTCACGCAGTTTACTTTTGCCTTTTATTGGCTTTTTATACAATTTTCGAAAACCTGTCTTGTATTAAATTCTTCTAATGATGATAGCTTTGCAACTAAAAGACTATCTACTGAATGTTGACTTGTAGTGGTGTGTAAATGTTTGCCATAGTTGTTTTGGTCCTTTCTGATAAAAAGGGAGATAAAATAGGGTTTGCTGAAACATTCTACTTGGGGAAAAATTCTTCCTGATCTGATGAAAAGTAATAGTAGAAAATTGAAGGATGGAATGAATTCACGCAGGAGGACAGGAGGAGGGAGTCTTCATTCTCCATTTTTTTATGTCAATGAATGCTGAACGCTCAAAGTTTACTTACTTGAATTACAAATTATATTTATGGAAAAGAATGCAACCACTCAGAAGACATGGTCTAATGGTATATCATTATGCAAGGCAAATGGAGTGTGTACATATAAGAAACCCAGGCATGCATACTATTTCCAGACTTTTTAAATTATGTGTACGCTTTACTTACTTATTTTCCAGACTTGGGTACATGGCTTATAATTCTTGCTTCTACTCCATAACAGGTTTTACAAAGAATATATATTATTACATATATTGTATTCCAGGCATTTTAAGATTACACATTCCACACAACAGCAGCGATATAAGGAGACAAGGAGACAGAGAGAACAAAGAATGTGCAGGCTTTGCTTCTTTCCCTCTACTATTTTTCAATTCAATGAATATTTTTCTCCTCTCTCTATCCCGCTTGCTGTGTCAGAATAATTTGTCAAAAATATTCTGAGAGAGTGAGGGAAAGGAAGAAGTATTTTCTGCTTATGATGCTTAATGGTATATCGCTCTTATTATTTTATTTCCTACTCGTCTACAGATACTGCTGAAAATGTAAGCAGAATCGCGTTTCCATTTCTCCGCTTGTGTATAATATTTGATTCCTTTCATCTTTTGCCTACTAATATGACGGTTAGATATCCATGTATGCGTGGCAAATGACATATTCGGTATAGTTTTTGAAAATCTAATAATATGTTGCAAAAAATTCTATATTGTATGAGAATTGTAAAGAAGGCAGCCTCTATCATTTACCTCTTGCACACTTGACTGTTTTTTGATTTTGGGGTTTCTTACACTCGGTTGGATTGCGGTTCTCTCTGGTTTCGAGTTCTCCTTTTACAATTTACATGAGTTGTCATAAGCAAGTCCAACTTCTGGTTAGTAAGTAGGCTGATGAGAACTGGAAATGCACATTATGCTACAGTACTAGTGAATAAAGCAAAGCTTTACTACTACATACTCAAGGTAAACTTTTTTTCGCTTTCTGAAAACTTCATACGTCCAATCTGTCTGTTTGACTTGCGTAATTTTTACACTGCCTTTTCTTGACTTCATGTTGTCCTCGATCCTTTTCGTTTTACTTTTCTCAACTTTATTTTTTCTGAGTTTTATTACATTATTATTGTAAACTGACGTTATTTGATACTACACCGCATATAGTAATGTTAAGCTGTGAAATTGCGATTATTGTAGAAGTGGCAATGACAAAGAGGATGAGCAAACCAGTTGTTTATGTATGAGTATGCCATCAGCATCAAGCATATAGTACAACATTTTATTTTCCTTCTTATCATATTTCTCATGTACACTTGTACTCGACTCAATTGAACTTTTGCTTGCCGAAAAAGCGCTACCACGGTTCTGACTTCTTTTCCTTCTTTCTGGAAAAAATTGTGCAAAGAAAAAACAAGTCTGAAATAATACATAAATGTAACAGTAGAGTTGAAATATAAGCGGTTATTTGGGGTGATAAAAGAAACTGCATAGTTGTTTGCCTCCGGGAAAAAGTGAAAGCAATGAGTACTCATACTTCATGGCAATAATAATCAGAGGAAATGTTCTAATTCTTCTTTTGCTTGAGTAAAGTGAGTGAGAAAGCTATTAAGTAAGCAGAGTAGCGGTAGTGAGTAGCACAATAATAGAAAATGATGCAATTGCCAGTATACATTCATTTATACCAACAGTATTACCCCCGATATACCCTTAACAAAATAGATTATATAAACACTTTGTTGTTACGAGAAGCAAATTCAACACTTTCTATTTTTTTTCTCTCGGAAAAACTGAGCAAGCAAAAGGAGTAATATTAACGTATTAGCACAATATATCAGCTAGAGGCAACACAATACTGCTGGAAAAACGAGGATGTTGATTGTAGAGGAGGGAAAGAAAGTAAAGTGGTTCGTCTTGAGTAAAGTGGTAAAGTAATAGATCTAGTCAAGCTATGACGTTCCTTCTTCGAGGGCAATGATAGTATGTAGCAGGTCACAGAGGAAAAATCTGTGATGGAAAAGATTGCATTTATTACTTTTTTGCTTCTCCTCACTTTCTTGAGCTTCTTTTTATATATTTTGTTTTATTTTCGAATACTCCATTTTTGCTAATAGCTTTAATACATGCAGGCTTGACATGTCTCTCTATGTATTTTCTCGATTTTCTCCTCCCTTTACATTTCCGCTGTGCAAAACCAAGTACACGAGAAAAGAAACCAATGACCATCTTCATCATAATTCATCATTTTGCTCATGTGTGTAGCACTTTAATACTCGGTACTGTTGACTGTTGACCAGTTTTTGTGGAAGAATAGAATCGTTTTCGCCATGTAAAATCCATACATTTAGTAAGGAGAAAGTATGGTCACTAAAAAACATACATGCATTTATGGGAACGTTTTTTGAAAAGACGAACGGATTTTGTTGAAGTGTGGTAAACTAAATAAATACTTTTTGAACGTCCACCACACATTTCCGTTTGCTTTCTCTTTTAGAAAAGTGCTTACTTGTCCTTTTGTATAAGGTTCGTTCCAATTTTTAGTCCGTTTATTTTGGAAAAAGTGTCTGAGTGTGTTCACTCACAATACTATGTGTTTTGTGTTCTTTTTTGCTGATGGAGTAACTTTGCAAAAAAGAAGAGATTTTCTTGGGGGGAAAGGAAAGGGGGACAGTGTACGTTACGTCAGAAATACAATCTCCGTTCTATTGGCATTGTGCTTTTGTTGTTGTGCTTGTGCTAGCTCCCCATCTCACACGCACATGAATCACAATTCATTTTTGTCATATTGAATTATTGAGAGATGATCACTATTGTTGTTTCCAGTCAGTATAATATATTTGCTTTTACCTACACACAAACGAGTGAACAGGGAAATCGTAACAGTATGGAAACACATAATATGTGAGCCATAGTATGGAACCAGAGTAGAAAAGGTGCGTTTAAAGTCAATGCGATTGCAAAATAAGTTCAAGTTTTAAAAGCAGAGCCAACGTTCAGTGTTTGCCGTAAAATATCAGTTTAAAATCAGGATTTTCTTTGCCAAGTTGTCCCAGGGTTCTTACAAATTGCTAAATGAATATTTTGTAAAGAATGTCTTGCAGTTGCAGACAGACGATAAAAGTACCACTATAAAAATGTTAACACGATTGGCAATAGAATGGGACAACGAATGTTAAACGAGAAGATGAAAGTTCATTCAGGTTGATAAAATACAATGGTAGTCAGGTGGCATGAATTCGTGACTGTATATCGATACATGGGAGTACCCTACCTATCATGTATTATATTTCAGCTTGGTTCAAAAGTATTTTTTATGTACGTGTGCTTTATTCTCATATTTGTGTGTTTTGTACATAAAACACGATTTCACTTCGAAATCTAACCTTTAAGAGAGAACAGAACACCATTCTGTCTCTGCCTCTCAATGATTATTTGGAAATAGTTTCTTGATTTAGTTTACGCTTGAGTTGGCCTAGGAGCCTATATTGTGCCTTGTTGCCTGACCCTATTTCGTGTTGCTTCTTTGTGTGTGTACTTGGCTGGCTAGTTTTGCTGTCGGTGTGGTGGTGGTTGTGTGAATTGTGAATTAAATAAATGTATGTCGATCCCTGTAACATTGTGTGAATTGAGATGCACAGTTAGAAAGAGAAAGTAAAATGTAAGTAGATTATAGTCACGATACTGGGTGACGGTGACGACCTGTCCAATTGCCTAGAAGAATGAATTGAATGAAAATGTCTGCAAGCAAGTGAGGAAGTGTAAACGAGAGCAAAATGAGCTAGCTCGTCCCGCTAACAAGCAAAACCTACGCTTTTGCCGACATTTAGTAGTGGAGACGGAAACGACGAGTGCATAAAGGTCACCGACAACTGTATTACCGGAGGCACCGGTCCTATAGTTGATTCATGCCTTTCCAACTGTTCTCTCAGTACTCGTGTATTAGCAAAACAACCTGATATATGGGCATGCATGTGGTGTGAGGATTTTAGAAATGACAAACTGTAAATGTAAAGGGTAACTAGAATCTGGGTCTCTCCGTGCATACTCATGAGAACTCCAAGTTGATATGACCTAAAGCTGTATATTCATTATAAATATGCAACAAACTCCAGCTCAATTACTTTATTTGTCTGTCTTTTTCTATTTTGTGCCAGTGCCACACATATACCTACATACGATAATATAACAGCCAACAGCCGTCTCCAACTCCAAAATCTAGACAGTAACACGTGAAATAGCACACATGTTTTAATTTCATTTTCTTTCTTCCTTCATTTTCGTTCTGTATTCCATACACTTATTTCTGATGAAACAGCCTTTCGTTCTCTTTTTGGTGTAAAATGAATTTCTGACCGTCTTTCTTTGTATCCGTGTACTTGAGAAGAAAACATAACTTTTGGATAAAAGGGCACACTTTTCCCTACCAACCTTACCTACTACCTTACTTCTTCCATTGAATTGGATAATTCTTTCGATCGCTCTCTGTATCTTATTTGACACAATATTACACACATGTCATAAGTACATTGTATATGACAGTGTGTGGTTTGGATGTAATATATTATGTAGGTATCCATGCTTCTGTTTCATTTTCAAAGATATTATAGAAGATGTGCGAGAAGAATTGAGTTTAAGTAGGTTTCATCTTTCATTTCTCCCTTTGACTTGCATGCAGTCAACCGTCAATAGCGGATTTAGACAGCCTTCCTTACGTAAATATTACCTAATATATTCTTTTTTAGGTAGGGATATTGTTGTAGGTACCTTTTCCTGTGTTGATAACCGTGTGACCATCGTGAGAGAATTGTTTGATAATATGTCGGAGGCAGCTACAATATTAGATGAAGAAGCTATATACAAGCTTTCATTTTCCTACTTCCGCGGTGATGACTACCAGTATTACGCTACAAATATGATTATCATTTTGAAGACAAGGCCACAGATTTTGTCTCTACCAGTTCTATCTATCCGACCAAAATGAACACAATTCTTTTCCCAACCGCAAAAAGATGGGATTTAAGAATGGGTAGATGGATATTCTGAGTTATTTTTTCCAGTTCACTCTTGTGCAGCTGCTCGTTCATTCGGCATGAACCAAATTTCTTTATTGCACCTCTCCTCCTCCATTTACTTGTGAGCTTACCTAATCGTCATCCCACGGTACTTGGCTGGCTTCTTAAAAAGCATATTATTTGTTTATATACCAATAAATTTATCCTTTATATTGAATACGTACAGAATATGTACGTACTTGGCGGATTTTTATTTTTTTTCATTTTCATGCTGAAAGCGAACCTTCTTCGCCTCGATGTCTCCAAAGAAAAGGTTCTTCGTTTACGCTTATTTTATTTCAGTACACCTTTTTGTCACGTTATTTGCCAGAGGCAATCGCAGGTCTAAGTAAAAATCTTTTCGTAAAGCTGACCATAATAGGCAAAAGAAAAGTGGAGGTAAAATAGCGGCAATAAAAAAAGAAAATGGTCTCATAATACCCAACACTTCACTTCCTATTCAATTCTCATTCTCTGTGTGCTTAGATATCTCTTTGTGCTGTACATAAGTACTTCAATTTCATCCAGACAAAACTGTGTGACACTAGAGAACAAGCCAAAAAAAATTCCATGAGCATCAAAGTAAGAACGTGACTCATTGCCAAAAACCATACTTGTTTCCTGCTTGGTGGAGCCATGCTGCTGCTTCTGTTGAAAAATACTGAAAATCCAGACACGCACTCATTCTCATCATCTCCTCTATCATCGTTATCATTTTCTTACTTCTGCAGGAAAACAATAGGCTGTTGTACTGAACACTATCGCCAGAATCTATTATTATTATGTTGTGGTGTGGTGAAGACGAAGAATAATGATCATATAAAAACTTTCCTTTTTCTCTTTCTTCTCCTCAGTGTATCTCGGTGTGAGTAATAAAAAGCAAAACGAGACTACGTGTGAGTGGCATAGCATATCTTTCTGCTTTCTTAAAAAGGACGGGAAAAATTGTGTCGATAAGTAAATACGGTTAAGAAGGAGTATAAGATGGGACTTATTTCTGAGTGGCTGTTTTATTTCGGTTGTACTAACTGCTATATGCATAGCAGTGATGGTGGTATATCATCTCTAGTGTCACCATCAACTTCTATATGGCAGATAGCACGGAAAAGTGATTTACAGCAGCTCACAGCACACCCAACCAGACACGGCGATATTCTAATAAGTAGTACACTTGTTTCTTTCAAAAACTTTTTTATTTCAAAGTACAAAGAATAGAAAAAGTGGATGAATGAGGAAAGAAGCTGAGGAATATAAGAAAATGCAAAGAGTAGGAAAGTAAAGTGGAGCTTTATTGATAATAGACCATTGCAAACCTCTTACATTCTTTTTTCCTTCGTCCTCCACAGCCATCAGCACAACCACCTCCTCCTACTCCTCATCTCATTCACTTCATTTTTTCCTTCGCTCGCTGATCTCTCTTCAATCCTTCCCTCACTCCTTTTCCCTCTATGTCTTATATTATCAAGGGACCTGGAATTTGTTCTTCGAGTTTTCTTCTTCAATGTATGCTTCTTTTTTTTGCCACAAGGATAGTAGTGGTGATGGTGGGGGGATGTTAAAAAGGAGAAACGTTCACAGATCTTCTCTTGTTATTACGGTGATAACACTGGTGATGGTGGCAAGACTTGGCTTGGCAGTGCTTTCACTCCCTTCTCTCTCCATTCAGTTCTGAACCATTTCCGTTCTGTTTGTACAGCGAAAGCAGTCAGCATATTGGTGGGTGGCTTGACTCATCGTATGAGAGGAGGAAAACAGAGGCGCATATAGGCTCTCACGTGAAGAAGCTGCTTTTATGCTAGCAGTTTTTTAACTTCGACTACCTCCTCTGCGTCTCCGCTAAACAGAGAAGAAGAACATGTTGGATTTTTCGGATTGGAATCCTGTGCTCCTCGTGTATAGTAAATCCGAATTTATTAGCAAACTTTTTCCTCTCTTCTGTTCTGCCGCTGCCACACATACGAGCTCAGCGATGATGCTATTGCTTTAACTTGAACGGAGTGAAGGACTCTTGAGTCAGTTGGTGGTGTGACCACAGTCGTGATGGTTCTTGCATTTTTTGTTTTTTCATCGTCTTCAAGAGGATTTCCTTTCTTCCGTGTGTGGTAGTATTGCTGCCCTTGTCTGCTTATATTTGAGGATTGAATTGAGCTTGGAACAAAGTGAGATCAGCGGAGGTCTGCTTGAGGAGTTGCTTATTTAACTTTCTTTTATTATTAACGACCACAGAGCTGAAACTGAGACGATCAGCATTATTGGACTTACAAGATGTATTACAAGGAAAAGCTGAAGTATCAATAAATACCGATATAGGTTATATTGTAGTTTTCTCCACTTTTTCTGTAAATATTACTCAGAAAATCCGCGGCGGTTACTTGTCATTCCATTCAGTTATATCGCATTTATTGTTAACTGTTATTGGAAAAGCTTGGAGGGGAAACAAATGAAAAAGTAATAAAAACTATTCTCTAATATTTTTTGCTCCATTTCTTGTCTTCTTACTGCTTCGTGAAGCAGCACTGCTTTTCTTGCTCTCGCAGTCTCCCATTATTAGTATTACTCTTATTGCTACTTAAAAATAATTTTCTCTCGCCCATTCGGAAAAGAGAAAACAAGTCTACAAGTTAACCAAACTTGATTCCACGTATAGAGAATTGAGAAGCACACAAGAAAGACTTTCTTTTTATTGAAAACCTGTCTTTTAGAATGTGTACTTTTCTCAATTCTTGTGAAATAAAAAATAGCGGATCGCAATGAATTGAAATCGTTGAACCACGTCCTTTTTATGGATCGTGGGATTTAGTTTGGCTGTACTTTCGCTGCACTGGATGCGTGATCTTCTCCCAGCCTTTGGCTCTCAGCTGTACACTTGAGCACATGCCACTTAAAGAAAATCCGGCTTTCTCTGCTGCTGCTGGATAGACTACTTTCACAAAAACCTGTGTTGTGCTACCATTTTTCAAGTGATATTATTTTCATTATACTTTGCTCCCATTGCGATACTTTCTTTGGGTGAAAGTGTGTGTACTGTGTGCGTTCGTGTATATGTACTTGTGTGTACTGTATGTCGTGTATCTCGTAGAAAAGGATAAAGTTGAGATAGCAGAGAGCTTTTTAAAAAGTTTAGCAAAATTTTCTTGTTGAACGATAAACAAAAATTGTATTGTGACTGATAGCACGGAAAACTATCACATCACATCATATTATAGAGAAAGAAAGCGTATCTATACACACGTAAAAGAGTTACTTATTATTATTATATTATGTTTTTTGCTTGATGTGTATAGGTCAGTGTTAGTTTCATTATTTTAGATTTCAAAATACGATTTATGCTTGAATAGTTCAATCAGCTTAAGATTCAGTTTTCAATATGAATAATGAAATAGGGGGAAACAATCGTCGTGTTCTATGTATGTTGTTGTTGAAAGCTTAACTCTATTAATTACAAAACTACCTAAATTGTCTATAGATCACGAAGTAAGCATCAGATTCAGGACAAAATGTAGTAGCTTTGGTTTGAATCAAACAAAGCGTCATGAACAATGTTTACTGTGTAACCCGTCACAAACGAGAGAAAGTGTCGTTTTTCTTTTTGAAAATGTAAGCATGCACCGCAGAAATGTATTTGTTAAAGCTAAAGTTCCAAGTTGTTTGGGAGCTATATAGGTATATTTTTACATCCATATATAATATAAAGGAAAGAGAGAAAGAAGAGATAAACATCAGGAAGGATTTATGCTCTTTTTACCCCGTCTTGTTTTCCCATTAGCTGTCCATTCAAATTATCACTCCATGAATGCACAATTAGTCATTTTACCATAAGATTTAGTTCAAACGTACGCAGAACTAAACTAGCCAAAATTCTACTTCAACTCATACCAGTTGTTTAACTTTAAATAGTTCAAGGACAGTTTCACAAGAGCAAAACATAACGAAACGGTCAAGCAAGATTTTATTAGTGTAAACGATGATTCTGCAAAAGCACGTTGAAGATTAATTGATTATCAAAGTTGTTGATCGTTTTCTTTTCATGTGTAAGGATTTTTTTTGCATTCATTCATCATACTCTTCTTTCACACACATCATCACGATCTCTTTAGCATAGTAATGTCTTGAACGAATTTGGAACTCAATGAATAATCATGGCTTTCTCAAGTCAAGCCAAGCTTGGTTACAGAGTCAGTTTCAATGTTCAATACAAGCAAATGATCAAAGTTCAACATGTTTAACTTTTTTCCATTCCAACCAAGTTCAAAACATAGTTTCTCTGTTTCAACCACTAATGCTTTCGAACTTTTTTGTTTCTGTTTCGCACTACTGTACAAAATAATGTCAGAATGTAGTACGGCGTGATGAGAATCCACGATTTTTGACTATCGTGGGAAAAAAAGTTTTTGCTTGGTTACCCAAATTCACTACCTCCCATTCCCCTCAGATCTGACTGGTCTATCGGGTCTATCTCTACTTTACAACTTTCTAAGTACATGAAACCGCAAAAAGAGAAAGTTGTTTCACTTATTGTGTCAGAGCCAGGTTGGTATTCCCATTTACCTGCCTTGTTAAGCCCTTTTAATGTAAGGCCCTCATATATGTATTATTGGGCAAAATGCCTATGTGCATCAAATAATCACCCTGTCGTTGTCCAATTTAAAGTTTATTTTCTTTTTACAAACACAAAACTCTACGTTTGATGTTGGAAATTGGGATTTAGCCGGTGTTATTATACTTTGGGTATAGTTGTCAGCACTAGTACGTCATACGTAGTCGGCATTCCAGGAATTTAAAATACAATTTTTGTGCATTTATTTTCATACGCGTATATGTTAAAAGTAATTAAACTTCAAACGTTTTGTATATAAAAACCTCTCGCTTGTTGAGGATCTCTGCAAGCGAGGTAAAAGCAACAAAACAAACTTAAAAATCAATGATGACGAGAATCATGATGTAATAAAATGTGTTGTGGGGCGGAAGAGCTTGTGGTTAAGCATTGAACAATTTGATGTGCCTTTTCCATGTACCTAGTTGCATACACGGTGAGATGGATAAGATAAATGGAGACTATATGAACGGTTACAGTGGTTACATAGACCAAATGGGCTATGCGCTTTATAAAAATTTATAATTGCGTTTTACTATAATTTTGAGAGAAAGGTACGATGCACGAGCTTCGCTCATTCATCCTCTACCCACAAGTACTATAAAAATTAAAGGATTTCAATGTAGAATTCTGTATATGTCCCTCCAGAGGTTCTGATGCAGAGTGCTCGCGTACTGGAAGAGAAGATAAATCGCGGTGAGAAAAGAGTGGTGGAGGAGGATGGGGGGACGTAACTGTTCTGCACAGAAAAAAGCGCAACCGTTATGCCATCCTAAAGGGAGAATGGTATGCTCTGGTAAGTTTGAAGTGGTGACTGAGTCAACTTGATTGTATTTTTCGTGCATTATAGGATATGCTGAAAAGCGAAGCTTGATATATTGAGAGG
>JAQIXX010004790.1:0-15368 GCA_034700605.1 Willowsia nigromaculata
GGAATGCTATAATCGTGCTGAAGCATGAATTACAAGTGCAGTGACCAATTCATAAAATATATTACAACCTATTTTATATTTTCTCGCAGATTTTTTTAATGTTAATCATGATTTATCCAAACGCTTCCCACTTCGTCCTTCTAAACTCTTTCCCTCCGATGTGTCCCTTGAACACTTAATGACTCTATTCCACTGAATTTGATTTCTTCGTAGAATCTCAACTCACCCCAACACAATCCCTCTCTTCGACGAATCCAACCCTATATTCATTTCCATAAACTCTATTTGACCCCATTCCACTCATCACAATCCCTTGGTCAATGTTCCCACCCCCTTCCTTCCATTCTGACCGTTTGCACACTTCCACTCACCTCCATGTTTCCAGAAGGTTTGAAAATCGAATTGGAGGTCGTCACTGAAGAGGAGTTGCAGGCATTGGGGTAGAAGTTTTGGTCTTCAGAAATGATGTAGGTTAAATGAGCAAAGGCTTAAATTAGTTGTAATAATTACTAATTAATACTGCCAGCTAATGTATGACAACTTTTTATTAGGGTATCATTAGCTCAAAGAATAGCGTTTCTTTTCAATTAAATACCTACATTTATCTTTCGTTTATCGATATAATCATATATATAAAAGACAAGTCTACGTAAGTCGTTCTTGGACTCGGTTGGGGTCGTCCAAGGGAGGGGGGCGCTAATTTTTTTAATTTTTACCAATCTATTCAGAATTAAATTCTTAACAACTTGTCTTTCTCCGGAAAACGCATAATTTTCGAAATATCATTACATAAATTATTTTTCTTTCAATCTGAAATACTGAAGTTTTCTGGATTTATTAGTTAATTTCCCCCCTCCCCCTTGAGCTACCTAAACCGACTCCATTTACTTCACGTTTTCATCCACCACCACCAACGCAGTCAGCTCGGCGGCTTTTTTGAATCTCATGCTACGACGTAGATGAAGGTGAAACATGAAATGTGTTCATGAATGTTGATAATCTAACCATCACAAGTTTACCGCGTGAGTCTTTCTGTCGACCCATCAAAAGATCACGACCCATCACACCATCACAAAACTGTTACAAATTAAAAAATTACATCTTTAACACCTAGCATGTGGATGTGGGGCACGGGAATTTTAACGCGAGTCACTCGCAGCGAGTGCAAATTAAGCATTTTCTAAATTAAAAAGTGTAGGGCAATTTAAGCGTTTTCGAAATTAAAAAGTGTAGGGCAAATTAGTAATTACTGTTTCAAGCTATTTTTCACTTCATCGCATATTAATTCGCCAAATTGTGACATTTTAATTTACCAATTGACCTTATGTTCATTCCTTTTAGCAACAACAAACGCTGACTTTTGTTTTTTAAATTACACGGGCCTACCATTCTTGAGAAGTTCAGATTGAATTTTTTATCTCGCGCCTACTGAAATACCGAGCCCCTTTGGGTTCTTGGACTCTATTAGCCATCCAGAGTCGAATATTTCAGCTGGCGCGAGGTTTAAAAATTCAGTTTGAACTTTTTTTAAATGATAGGCCCGTGTAAACGGATATGATTTTAAAGACCATTTATCCGCGAGGATTCGGATGTGTGCTTAGCACACATCTGGCTTTTTCTAGTATAATATAAACATGCTTGCTTCATAGCAGCTCCTTCAACCAATCTATTTATTTTGCTGCTTCAAGATAGAAAAATGTTGTTTTCACAGATTTTTGTATTTGTGCATTTCACAGAATTATGGTGTTTCACAAACACATTTATTATATTGTTATTTTTTCTTGTGGATTTCATAAGAGAATTTTGCGTTACATATTTGATCTCAAGTCATCCTTGTTCCAGCCAGGTTAGAAATATATGTGTACATCTATATTCTTGGGTATTTCTGTTGGTCCTGTAAAATAATCTCATAGTTTTTAGAATTTCAATATATGCCATTTCACTACAGTTTAATAATAGTCAGTTGATGCTACGTTTTGCTCGTCTCCATAAATGTTTCTCCTCAAGTATTCCTATCACTTTGAAAACCACGTAGCATGAAACGCGAGCTTGTCAAGCCAAGCCAGAGCCTATTATTATTACCCATCCTCGCTCGCACATACATACAGCTACACCTACAAGAAAAGAGCTTTCACTCCTTTTAACCCCTTTTCCTCGTTCTCTTCCGTGTTTATAGTCAAAAATGCAATTAGACAGTAAAAGGATTCACTTCAACATTGGATGCGCAAATTGATGTGAACATAATGTTACTTAATGGGCTGGTCTGTTGAGATACCTTCATTCTGAAAGCGGTAGAAACTTTCATTTGGTTATATGTGTGTATAAATGCGTATATAAAGTCACTTCAAAATTTTGATCTATTGCAGAAACACAGTTATTATGATACTTGTATGCCCGGAGACACTAGTTTGGTTAGGTTAGGTGTGGTAAATGAAGAGATAAGTTTATTCGTTTCAACCGAAGAGTATAATATTTCTTTATTGATATAAATTATTTCAAACAATTTAATAGCTATGAAAACTAAGTTATAACCTTACATCATACATTAAAAACCGTTTGTAATCCTAAAACATGAATTCATACATTAAAAGTACTTAACAAATAATAATAAGGTTGATAATATAGGAATTAATTAAGGCGTATTTTTTATGCAAAAATTTGTATGCATATAATTTCCAGAAGAAAAAAACATTGATTTATATACCACTGAATTTAATTAAAAGCAAAGTCCAAAGAGGGTATATTTATTTAGGTGAACTTTTTTGACAGTATGAATTAAGAATTTACGTTTCTGAAGCGCCTTGTGAAAAAAATTAACATGATGGTCCACAACCTCTATAAATCAACCTTTATTTCAGATATAACTAAGAAAATTTAAACATTGAATTCATGACCTTTGATACTGTACAGAAGCAAAATACTAGTAACAATACGATATCCAAATCCTCTTATCATGTCGGACTTCATAACTTGTTCAAGGACCAAGCTTTTGCACAGCATATTCTTATACCAGAAAATAAAATTCTGCGCTTAAGTAATCATGTAAACAACAGATGCAAAGAAATTTATGATATCTAGTTGTTTAATTACTGATGTAAGTAATTAACAATTTAAAACCACCTTGATAACCAAACTCAAAACAAATACGGTTATATAATTGCATATTATTTAAAAGCGCACGTTGTAACGGTATTTTGATACAAATTCTGCGCTGAAATAATACACTACTGGTTTCTTTATCTTGACCTACACAAGTGAAATGAAATATTTATCACAACAAGCGTGACTGGCCTTTCCGTTACCGTGTTTAGTAAATTAATTTGTTGTATGTACATCAATTTAAAAAAGATTTACTTTAATCGTTACAATAAATAAAATGCATCAACTTACTTGTTTTTTTTTGCATTTGTTTTCCTTCTGCAACTGTTTGTGCATTACATTATGAAACTAGTCAATAATATAAAATGATAATACTTGTGAAATAATGATAGAAATTTTGATTTGTAATGCGATACTATACATACATATTATTACAGAACATATATTTTGACTAATATGATATTTGTTTTTCGTTCCTCTTACATTGATTGCGTACGCACTTTCCCTCGACTTATTCTACTTGCTCCACAACTCATACATCCTTGTGTAGCACACGACGTGCTTCTTTGATTAATGGAATAAGGGAGCGGGTAGCCACAGCCTTTTTCAAGAATGGATGTTCTAGCAATTGTGCAGCTGAAAATCGGGCATCCACATTGACTTGCAGGCATCGGTCAAGGAAATCCTGAAATTCGCGTGATAGCTTATGCCAATCTGGAATCTCGGGTCGGCCGGTTGTTGCAATCAGGTAGAGAGCTTTGAGAGGTACCTCTTGTAAGTAAGGTGGTTCCCCAGCAATCATCTCAATCGCCATGATCCCCAAAGACCAAATGTCTACTTTTGCCCCATACTGTTTCCGTGTGACCACCTAGAAGAGAAATACCAGAGGGTTTAGAGCAGGCGATGATGATTGAAATTTGTGTTTCTTGTTTAAAATATAGATTCATTATTATAGGAGAAGCAGCGTTGATGTCAATCAAAGAGACATATATCTCTTTTTATTTGTTCTAATCTTCTGCACAAACAAAACTCTTCAACAAAACAGAACTGTTCTGCGCTAAACTGCATAAAAGAAACAGATACTGGTGATACAGCACATGAAAAATGACAACGATGAGCGTGAGCGACTAGGGTACAATACATGACAAGATAAATTTCATTTCAATTTCTTGTCTTATGCCAATGTCTGTAATATTCCTTGTTTATGCTCATGTACATGCCGGGCTTGGAAGGCCATCACAGTCCAATATAGTATCTCCATTTCACTTTCATCGGAGAAGTACCCTTTAGTTTAGATTTCGTTCGGTAATATGTACACAAGCCATATTTAGACACAAACAACACGAACAAAAACACATCATATTAAAGTTTTTCTTCGTCATTCTGAAAATCGTAGAACTGCGAAGGAATTCCACAAGACCCTACTGCATACACTCCTAGGCCCTATACACGAATCTATTTAATCTAGCCAGAGCGAGCGATGATCAGCGAACCGTGTGTATGTGAAGTAAACACGAGAATTTTCTCAATGCGAAAACTCATCTCCTTTCTCCGTCTTCAGTGGTTCGTTCTTGCTCTCCCTGGTCACATACATAGACAAGAGCTTTGTGTCTTTATTGACTATCGAATCAAAGCAAAAAAACCGATGTATCTATCATTCTCTTCCTCCATCTCCATCATATCACCCTTCTCCTCATTCATCACATTAAGCTGGGCACTATATTTTGAAGTAGTGGCTCTGGCATGTATGTTTAGCCGCTTGAATTTTCATTTGAACACAAGAGAAAGCGAACAATCCAAAAAAGACAAGACACAGTGGCTTCGAAACAAGACAAGACATTGATTCGCAAAACAAAACAAAGCATGTAACGACAACGAGGACAAAACTTCAAACGGCAACCTCACATATCTCTGCAACTTTTTGCTCTTCCTGCTATGTACGTACTACAAAGGAGATGAGGAAGGAATGAAAACGACCCTGTCACTGGAGGGACGAAGCATTGTGGAATAAATACATTTTAACACTATTTCATTTGATACATCTTCTGATTCACAATGGCTTAACCGACTGATTTTCATCTTTAATAGCGTTTTACCCCAAAAACAAGTTCGTCTTTGTATTACTGTACTCGCTTATATTACAACATGTTTCTAAAATGACAGTAATAATGATACGCACATGAGGATAATAATGAAAATGATGACGGGAGTGACTTTCTCTTTCTGCCAGTGATAGAAGAAAGTAAGCTAGTGGTTGAAGGAACAGAGATTTGGCGACAAAAGCCCACGAAACCCACCACTAATGGTAGAGCATCGTAGTAGTGAGGTTATTATGATAGACCCCCTGGAATAACTCTGTAATGGAACAGCTTTCCAATGCATTTCTCATCAGGCATCCACCTCCTCCGGAAAACTGCTCATTGCAAAAACATTCTGTACACAATGCTACATGCCGTAATGACATATTATGTAGCTAGTTTCTTTCTCTGCGTTTCCCTGTCCTCCTCCACTGTCATGTGTGAGACTATCCACTGCTTGATTTTCTCTTTAAATAAACACCTTTTTCTTTCATCGTCGTCTTTACATTTTCCTAAAAGGTATGACTACTATATTCCTTCTAGCCTACAAGTTGTAGGTGTGTAAGGAAGCTTCTCGAACAGAAGGCTTTATACTTCTCGGAACAACCCAAGAAAGTTCTCTGTTTGGAAGGATTGAAGATTGGATTTTGGATAGAATAGATATACTGTGTGATTATTATCGTATGATGAATGTACTCATAGGAGCTATGTTTCCAGAATTAATCCAAAACCTCACCGGGTGTCTTTTCAGAAATGGTGACCTATTTTCATAAAATGTTCCAAATAAGATGTGTGCTTTTGTCCGACGTCTAAAATTTCTTCTCGTACCCTACACATTGTATATTATGCATGGTGTGTATGCACTCTTCCTTCACTAACTTTCTAAATTCTTTGTTGTCTTGTTTTTGCTGAGGGTTAGGCTTGGGTTTGCTGATAAAGTAGAATATTTTGTTGCTTGTTTAAGAAGAGATTTCGGTGCTTTGTTTTAGCCCGACACAACAAAGGAATATAGGAATTAGAATAGCTTGGAATGATGACTTCAAGCTGCTACTGAATACTGAATAAGCAACCTGCGACTTTGGATTGATAACAAAATTAAATGCGTATATACATCCATTTATCTGATACAAGTTAAGTGAGAATTCAGTGTTTAGAAATAATCGAATCAAATTCACTTCAATTCCAGTTTCTTCCATTTTCTTGGAAAGGAAACGGCCGGTTTGGGAACTGATAGGAGTAAGGAAAGCTTTGTGTGCGGTGGCGGAAGTAGGAACGCGTACAGTTCATGTAGTGCTCAAATTGATGAAATAAACAAGAAAGCCTGGGGTAGTCGGCCGAAGTGAAATGGCAACAAAATTACAACAGCAACGAAGAAAGCGGCTGACGGTGTGTGAACAAGAGGGAACATGATTGGTAATGAAGAAAATGGATGATTAGATTGAATCAGAATGGCAAAAACGGAAATGTTCCAGTTGGAATGAAGGAAATGACATCAAGGCAAAGTGTAGCTACATCAAATCTAAGAGTTACGGCAGTTTGATGTTCGCAAGTGTGATCACACCCACGAAATATCCATGTGAGCCAACTCCCTAATTTAAATTATGCTAGCTTTCTTTCCTTCTCAACAATAATGGCAATATTTATAACGAATTGTTATATAAGTAAATATTCCCAGAGAATGGGTCATGAATCTGTCTCAGTTGTTATTTTTATATTATGCTCGTGTAAGCTCTGTATTTATATGTCAACTCTTTATGTGTAGTAATAAATATGTGTAATAAAACGGGGGCTTACTTCCGGGGCCATCCAATATGGAGTACCAACCAGCGTTGTTCTCTTCTCGTCACCCGATACGTTTGCACAAAATCCAAAATCTGTCACTTTCACTGAACCGTCCTTCCCAAGGAGTACGTTGTCAGACTTTATGTCTCGATGAATTATCCCCTAGATTTAACAAAATAGCGTTTTAATTAAAAACGTAAGTTTTAAATTATATATAACGATAAAATAAGATTTTTCAACTTTTAAATTAGAACTTCCAATTAGCGGATGTCAAACGACAATATATACTTTAGAATTTTAAGGTGGAATGTCACAAGGCTAATCAAATTTAGCATTGGACTTTTGTCATTGCATTGCATTGTCATTTATGGTACGAGCATGAGTATATATGTATTAAATAACTGATCAATTCATTTGATAATAACATGAGCCTACATAAGCAATAGTTGAGTGTCCCATACAAGGAACGTCTTATTTTACCCTCAACTATCTTTATCTCTCCCTTTTTGCTTCCATTACAACTGCTACCTTTCAAAATCGCATCAAAACGTCGTAATTTTTGCATTTAGACTGTAGTATGTACTGCCAACTATGAAGCAGTAATGATTAATTTGATAAATTGAAGTAACTCGTAACTTATGCTGTTTGACATCTTTCCATCTAAATAACTTCACGTTTTAACAGTTTTGTATAAGCTTTCGTTATATTAGCTATAGGGCCCGGTCCATTTGAGACTAAGACTCATACAAAATTATACGTAGGTGGTGCATCATTGTTGACTGTCAAACAGTCGAAACGCTACAGTCATGCTACAACAATCACAATTTGCAACTTCCATGAATCCATGCAAAAAGAAATGGCAGATTTGGAACTTCGTGTCAAGAGCTTTCGATTGGCATGTGTCTCATTTTTGACAAACTCTGCAGCCCGATCGCATTCATTTGAACATATAAGAACCTTTTCCAACCAAGAGGCTTTGTTAGACTTAGAATGTCAAAAGAATACGATGAAGAGGTGAATCTTAGAAAAGAAGGAGAATTCCTCTTTGCTTTTCGTATAAATTAACTGAAAAAATATTTCAAGATTCAGGGAAACGGTGACATGACATAATATCTTTTCACAAAAGTCCTACGAAATTCGACTCCACTTGTGTGCCAAGAAAGAGTTCCCATCTCTTCAAGCCTGGATTTCTTTTGAACCTTTCACAAAGATTCACTTCACTATCCTAATACATAGATCATTATACAGACCAACGAACGATCTTGCAACGAGGACCAACCACAACATAGCTAAAGCTTCTTCATCGAGATGAGATTACGGGCTACCACTTTATACGATGAGGATATAAACACGCTTAGTTTTTTTTTACATAGAAGTTCGCATTCTCATCCTGTTATAGGAAGGGAAGCGTCTTTTCAAGGAAAATGTTGAACGTCAAATCAAACAGTAGGAGCGAGGTGAAGACAACGTTTCCTTTTTTATTCGTTTGTGTGATATGTAGCTGCAGTACAAAATCAAATCCAGAGATCATTATATTATGAATACAAGTGAAAAGAAGTGTTTTTGTAGAGACTTGCTGATGTTGGCTGTGTTGCTTAAAGTTACTAGCTTTTCTTTTATTTTCCTGCCTTTCATCCTAAAAGCTTTCTTTCTATGCAGACAACTACAAAAAGTTCTTTTTCAATTGAAGTTTACATACACACACATATGTACTTTCTTAACAGAATCTTGCCCTTAGAAGATTAAAATTCAAATGTGCGAGAGTCCAACTCTCTTTAGCTTTCCAATTTTTAAAGTCGTAAACATGCACGTGGTGGAGGACAAAGAATGCACTTTTTGTAGCAAATTAAAATCCTCACTTTACAATGCTTTCTCCGAAATCGAGGTCGAGTCTAAACAGTCAGAAGAAAGTACCTATAGACAATGTCATACTACTAACTGATGAATCCCTGAGAACTAATATGCGCTTATTGGTTTTACCACGAAAGTTACCACCACGTCAACTCTTGAAGTTTACTCCGAAAGGTAATTAGGTGGCTTTTTTTCTACAGAACTTTGAAATATTTTGCGGGAGATTTATTTGAAATAATCACAGAAAAATTTGTAGTAATAAGCAGAAAACTGTCAGATAAATGGGAACACTAGTTTTATCCGTGGTAGATTTTAAGACAGCGTGCTTGTTTAGAAAAGTTTTTGACGAATTATACTCATTTGAAATATTGGTTCATCCACTGACTGCAGAGAAAGTCTACTACATTTAATGCTGTACTACAAAGCTTAAACTAGAATTCGCATGATTGTTAGGGTCTTAATATTATTTTGTGATAATGTAGACTGGATTCGACTTTATTATCGAAAAAAAATGAAGTAAAATCATCAAAATACAATAGAGCAAGTTTTAGGGTTGGTAAATGAAACTTAAAATTTTAAGCAGATCAGAAGATGCTCGGATCGGGCAATTCGCAACAAGTGGATTTCAGCACCAGTTTAAGATGATAAGTAGTGTGTGCATAGAACTTTTCAATCGAATTTAAAACGGACGACCTGGGTCTTTGAATGCTGCCAAACTAAAGCATTGTACAAAGCTAACAGTATAAAGGATTTAGAACATCATCAACTTCAGTATATATTCCTTCAATCAAAGTTGATATATTGATCGATCTACATCTAACTTCATAATATTCATTGCATAAAGTTTGCTGCGACACAATATGTCACCACTGCCACCCTATGAGACTTTTCTCCAATCAATATGATAGCTACACTACTTCCGTATAGACAGTTATATTGATATATATAAAATAAATACGTTCAATGCAATATGAACAACTTTTTTAATATGAAAAGTACTACAATATTCGTTCGCCGAGTCCATCATGAGAGCAGAGGTGCAGATGTTATTACATAAACGACAAGAATAAAAAAGTCATTATTGCCATGTAGTTCCTTCTTGCATTCCCCCTTACCTTGCTATGGAGAAAGTGAATGGCTTGTAAAACTTCCTTACAAACGGTTGCAATTTGTTCCTCTCGCATCACAGTCTCTGTCACAACATCAGTAAGTGCGCCACCTTCTAGAAGCTCCATAACGACCTACATAAGAAGAAAGAAAATTAGAAAAAAATCTTGTAAACTCTATTTCAAAAAGTTAAGCAGCAGGCTTTCTCCCTTTCACAAAAAAGAGAGCTCATACTGTCTTCTTATTGTTGTCACACTGCGTTTAATTTTCTATTCTGCCACTTCTTATTTTTATTTTCAAGTTTAACGCCTGGTTTAGCTACTTTGATGACTTTTTTTCGAGTTGAAATAAAAATGAGAAAATGAAGCTGTTGTGGAAGAGCCGACAAGTTTGCGTAATATGGGATTTCAGAGAGATAGATATAGAGCAAGACCATGAAGGAGAAACAGTTTGGTTTCTTTTTGCTTGCGCTTATAAAATCCTGGCCATTACATTTACTTTGTGTAGTTGCTACAGCCCTTACCCATAAATGATCGCCGACAATATAGGCGTCCAAAAAGTTCACCAAGTTTACATGATTGAACCCCTTCATCACTTTGATCTCGTTGAGGATGAGCTCCTTTTTCGGCTGCCTTGTCAGATCAATATCTTTTATGGCGACGCGATTGCCTGACTCCTTATCCAAAGCATTGTATACTGTTCCAGAAGCTCTATAATCGGATAGAAAGAGTGATTCACACAAACCAAATTATTTTTATTGCAAGGAAATCAGAAAAGAACCTAAAGTACAGCTTTCACCTTCTTCTTGTGAGTTGGTGCGTGTGACATTTAAATGGGTTATAAATCTATTTACGATGTAACAAGCAATGCCTATCATATTCCAACAGCATACCAATTTCGCCACCTATAAATTTCGCAACTATCAATAAATAGATTGGAGAAAGTAGAGTGGCTAGCTCTTTAGAAAAGGCGCACAGCACTTCGTTCCTAATTGACTTTAATATGCAGAATGATCGTGCGCATTTGCTCATTACTAGTTGTTAAGGGCTTGTGAGCACATCTCATTTGAAAGAAGCCCAACTATACAGAGAAAATCATTCTTCATACACCACCTACACTATACTTTGTATAATGTCTGAAAACTTTGTCAATAAAATGTATCAAGCATTGAAATTATGTTTCAGAATTCTGAACAAATAATCGCACATGCTGTGATAATATCTGTAGTACATAAATTACATAATATTATTTAAAAGAAGATGGACACTCTCCTGAAAATATATATTTCGAGAACCCTTTCATCGGATTGACTTTTTAGATTTGAAATGTCGACTTGCAAATCCCAGTTTCTTACGCAACTTTCCCTTTTCACCCTTATAATAGGCTTTATTTATATTTAGTCTGAGTCTCAGACTCTGAGAGACTATCAAGAGATTAAACATGCTGCTACTAATAATATTGAATATCTTACCCAGAACCAACTTCTCTATCTTTATCAAATCGCTTGAAGGGGTCCTTCGGGTTACAAATTTCTCTCATCTGACTCATCACATCATCAGAGTTTCGGTTTGGCTCTTCTCGTTTCCTCAATATTGTTGTGTTCGTATTCGGCCCAGTTCTGGGACTCTCTTGGGTGTCGTTATTTTGGGAAGGTCCGTTATTAGCGTCCTCTTTCTGCAGAAAAATTTAAAACGATCAAATGAAAAAATCGTCTCGCTGTGTCATAAAAAAGATCATAAAATTTTCAATTAAGCAAAACTGTAACCCAATACCTTCGGATCCTTATCAGTTCGCTTTTTAATAGGCAAAGCTGGAGTTTCCTCGATCTTCTCAGTGTCAGCTGCAGGTATTTGAAATAATTTCAATATATCATATTGCATATTAAACTAGATCAGGTAATCCTGATAAAAAATAAATCAGGTAAACTGATTGGGGAAGTGCCAGAATGATGAGTCTGAATTAGTAGACAGGAAAATCAAAAATGGAGTATTTCTATCAAATTTCGGTAGGGGTAATGTTGAACATAAAAATCAAATCGCGTCATCTAAACAATCGATGATGAGAGGGAACCGAGCTGACCCAGGAAGCTGGAAATACCTATAGAAAGTTCTGGTCCCCAGAAACCCCATATCGAATTTTATTCAATTTTAGTGCACACGTTCCTGTGATTTCCCACAGACATTTCTCCACCCACATCATTGGTTGTAGAAAGCACCATTCTGACACTTAAGGATACTGTACATTGTAAAATTTGCCTATTCAACTATCGGTGTACAATTGTTTGTAAATATAGAGATACAATACCTATAGAGAATGCATGATCAATAGCCTTAGCCTCTTCGTCAGAAGTAAGGGGCTTAAATTCTTCCTTCTGTTTCTGTTGAATAGCGATGTATACTTTGAGCGCTTGAACTGCTTCTTCTGGATACTTTTGCAAGTCGTCATTTCTAAAAGTCCAGAGATTATTTTAGACTTTGCTGCCAAATATATTCACTTTTTGAATTTTTAGATCTGATTTTGAATTATATTTGACTCACGTGAGGGCTTGACGAATCACTGTCTCCCATTGAGTAGGAAGTCCTATCAATGCTCCCGAAGGATCTCTTACGACATGAAGTCCATGAGAAACATTCGTTGGTGCACTAATATTCATGGTCGCTTCGTTCTCCCGCCGACCAGAAAACATCTTTGAAATTGATTTCACTGCCTTCATAATGATACTTTTGGGGACTGTAACCGGTCACACACGACACTTTCCACACTTGGATCCAAAACTTTCACTTTTCCACAAGCAAGTCCTTTGGGGCAAATTCAGACGAAACTAGACAAATGAAAAGCCAACTTGTCTCCGTCCGGCTGAATCCGACCTCTGTTGAGAAATGTGGAGAAAGTCTTTCAGTCTTTGTTCTGTTTGCTTTGCATGCAAACAAAGGAAAGTCAGTCAATTTATATAGAGACACTTTCAAGCCCAAAAGAAGCTGTTGCTGTCTACATGCCTCTCAAGTAAGAGGTTTGCTTGAAACTAGGGAAAATGGATCAAAAGATACAGTTCGGATTTCAGTAACCTGAAATAAACATTAAAAGCTTTTTTTTAAATTCACCCTCGTTTAGTTGCTAAAAGTTTATGATTTCAACAATTGCAATAAAATATTTGTAATTAATTTTCTTGTGAACTCGATGATTTGCAAAGTGCTTTGCTTTTACATGTAATGATTTGTAATAAGTTGTAAGTAAAATAAATATTCTCTTACACTTATGCACAATTAATTTATCAATCTTTCACAATAGCTTGGATATAAACATTTATCAAGGTTGATATGTTCTAACTCAAATTTTACAAGATATATAAACACAATATACGTCGGTTTGCACAATTCAGATTTGTTTGAATCAAATTCATGGTCAAGCACTCAAACGATTTCTTTTACAAATATGAAAAACTTGCCCAAACGAATTTACTTAAAATCTTAACTGTCTAGGAGGGATTTGAGGGTTTCAACTGCTTACATATTTAGTTGCTTAACTTGCTACTAAATGGACCTGTAATCATGAGCACCTTTCCGGGATTTGAAATACCATAACTATAGGACACTTAAATTTTTGCAACACATTAAAAAATATTTTTATACTAGGGAGCACGTGAACTAAATTCGTCATGAATTGCAACTATTAAAAAAAGAAAACGCATACTTCAGACTATGCTAACCAAAATCTTGAAACCGTATTTCGACAAAGAACCCTACAACCAGTTGCTAATTTGTATACCAATGCCATGTTTGGCAACACAATAAATTTTTTTATTGTCTCACCTCGCTCTATTGTGTATTGTGAAGGCAACAAAAGCTGGGGATGTTGAAAAGAGAATCCTAAACTGTCAAATACGGATTTCTTGATACATTTGAGCGGAACGATGAGTAGAGGTGAGTCATCGTAGTAAACACTTCGTCACTCTTTTCTTACGCTATTAGTCCGTCAAATAGAGGCGTAAAATGATCTGTGCTGAACTTGAGATGAGGATGAGACATTATTCCGAATCAGTATATTCACATAAGACACATAGCACTTCACTCCACAGCAAAAACAAAGTATGAAACAGAAGCAAGACAGATTCACTCCTTGAAACGAAATTATTACCGAAAGTTGTAAAAAAAAATATGGCTAAATATCATATGAGCACAGATAAGGAAAAATGTCTCGGAGTCGGCATGTTGATTATGATGTACATAATACGATCATGTTTGTATTTTTGATACTCGTTAAAATTCCACTTGACTATATATCCAGTTTAGTTAAGCTTTTCATGTTTACAGCTTTGCAACAACACTGTTTCTACGCTCGTGCATTTCGTTGTACTTGTGTTAGCGTATCATTTCTACTTCCCAACTTTTTTCTTCTGGGTGATATACTTTTTTTCTTTTTGGGTGTGGAATGACTAATTGGGTCTGGAATGAAAGTAAGAATTTACTTGTGGAAGCAAGAATAAAATTGCACTAAACCATCATTATTTTTATCATCGCACATAATGAGCTGGAGCATATAACGTCAACATAAATACTTGTATTCTTTTTAACGCTTTAATCATGCATTTTAGTATCTTGAAGAGAGGAAAAGACCACACGACATTCCCTCACTAATCCATGTATGTACTATGCATGCACTATGTTACACTTATAGTAACGAAAGTACAATACTTTGTACATCCACAACAGAGAAAGATTGACACATACGACATACAACAACGATAAAAAACTCATTCGCACAGAACAACCACAACATATCACTTATTATTCGAGACTGGAAATGACAAAAAATGCAAGCAGGAGAAATAAGTAATAATTTGATAATAATGAGTATAATTGTTGCTACAGTAAGTAAAATTGTAATTACATATTATCCTTTTGCTTTTCTATTATATAGCGTAGTGTTGTTATGTATGCAATTATCCATAGAATTTTAACATGCATAATATGTTGTATCGTATGTATTTTAATCGCAGGAATGTCATTGTACATAGATATTACGACTATGAAGATTGCACTTTAAAATTTAGTTAGTGAGCATATTATTTGAGATTGAAGGCTGTTTTAACTCTTTGTATAATTCATATTTGACATTACACACAATGCGCGCACATATAGTGCACTGCACAGTACTTTATATGTGCTCTAAAAGAGAGATCACTTTTGCTGAGCAATTAAAAATGTTATATTTGCTGCTAATATAGCTCGTGTTAATTAACAACTTTCCTTAAGCACGTTCTTGCCTGACGTGAGGTTATTGTATGTTAGGCTGATTTATACTATATTGTGTATATGCTCATCAGCTTATCCTTGAATTTAGCCTTAATAAATCTTGTCTTATCTTGTGTTTGTAATGTACCGTATTTGCTCTAATAATTCCCCATATTCAAATAATACCCCATCTCTAATAATTCCCCACTCTATACCGGCG
>JAQIXX010004791.1:0-15366 GCA_034700605.1 Willowsia nigromaculata
AAATAGGGAGGCTAAAAATTGAAATTTGCCTCGGTTTTCTAAGGCTATAAATATAGGGGGCTATAAATTGAGGGAGGTTATAAATACAGAAAATACGATATACAATATCTCAACATTTTTCATAAACAGTTAATATTAGGGAGTGCTGCTTCAAATTTCTCCATATCTATATGAAATGCTTAATGTGAAAAATTTCATACAATAAGTACATCTAAGAAGTTTCTTTTTGAGATTTTTAGATGTGTGTGTACAATGTCAGTACTTGGTTGTTGCTTTCATGATTTTCATTAATATGCTAACACTGAACCTCACTTCATGTACACTTCTGCAATGATAGCACTATTGCCGACGGCACTGACACAATTACAGCCGTGTTGTTTGCAAAACTCGTAGAACGGAACACATATTATATGAACACAGTAAAGTGCTTCACCTACAATTGTGATTCCTTTGAAATTGAATGACTCCCATAACAATGTCTGAATACTAATACAAAAAGTAATATTGTTCCGATGCGGATGCTGGGTTAGCAAATATTTTGTTTGTCATGCCTTCTTATACGTTTTTTATCGCTTCCATTAGTTTTTCACTCTTGGAACCAGTATTCTCGAAGCCTTTTAGCGCAAAAATTGGAAATGATTGCAAACATGGGGGTATCGTAAGTATCCTCTCCTCCTACACAACTTTCTCTTCCCTATTTTTATTATTATTTTTTAAAATATATGCACAATATTTTAGTACTTATACTGTTTATTATATCATGAGTATTTGGAAAATATTCGTACATTTTATACCATAGACGTCATACAGAGTTAAATATATAGTTGGAGAACAAAGTTGAAGATTCTCGAGCTTCAAAGAAAAAGTAAACAAAATACAATATTATGAAACATGATGCTCCTTCTCCTCATGATATATCTGTTGGGATTGTGCTGGATTCTTCAAAGACCATTCGATGTACAAACTTGCCTAGCTGCCCTGTAGAATATCAAGTAAAATGAGAAACAATGTTGTTTTGTAGAATGAAATCCTCTAAAATATATGATAACCAGAACATAATTCTATTCCATTCTTTTTACAAAAAGACACCTCTTTTAACCTAAGTCTGTGGTTATTATCATACGATGGTGTTTGTATTTTAAATTCGTGTGTTACAACAGCAGAAAAGATAACTGATTTACCAGGGACCCTTCGTTTGTCGTTGCTTAAGACAGAAAGTTAGAACACAAAAGGGAGAAAAATGTGCGTAAGTAGAGAGCACAAAGAAGAATCATTCATGTTTTATCATTGTTGTTTGTATCACATTTTCTTCCTTTCACCAAAGATTTCCCTCCGTTTAGGGAAGCAACCTACTTTTTATTTTCACTTGTGTGAAACCAACGTAGTAGCCATTTCTATTTCCATTTCTATTTTTCAACAATTTCCTTTTGTGCTAGAGATTCATAACAGTGAAGAAACCGGGGGAAATATGAAACGGAGATAGAAACCCTTCAGAGACATGCCTATTTCTTTTTGAAGTCCTGAAGTGCTTTGCACAGAAAATGGGAGTGTACAAGTATATGCGTCTCTGTCTCTTTGTGTTATCGTCTTGTTTTCTTTCTGCAACTTCTACAAAAAAACTGTTTCTTTACTTCACTACAGGATATAGCATATATATTTATATATTGGTTTTTTCATGGAATAAAATCTTCAAGTCACTTGTTTCTCTTGTCACATGGCGAGGAGACGAGGAGGAAACAAAAAGTATGCTGACGAGCAGCTAAATGAAAAGCTTGTCTTCAATCTGAAATTCAGTTTAAGTGAAAGTCACTTTCTTCTCCTTTTGCTTGGAAAAATGCTTTGTAGCGTATATAAGAGAAAGTGCATCTGGACTGGGATTGGGATATAGTATGGAATAAAGTGACATCAATGGGAAAGAAAATAGGACCCTTATGTGACCAGTTTTTCCAGTTATTTTGCTCAGTTTTCTGGAAAATACCTACCAGCTACACAAAATTTTCACAATAAAAGGAAGAAACAACGTACCATATAGGTATTTTCATAACCTCTACAAGCCAATGACTATATGTGCTTTCTCCTTTCACTGCTTCTGTTTCGGTAAAACTGTGTAGTACAAGTTTTCCTGCTAGTTTAAAAAAGTTACTCCAAATTACATTTTATACACCTCCTCAAAAGAAATACATACAATATAATCAATACGTAACCCTTACTTTATCAACGTATCCAATACTGGTCAACACCACACCAAAATTCCTTTCACAATTCCTTTTTGGATTTTACGAAAAGAAAACGACATATCCTTTCATATATGTACTCACAGATTTTGCTTGTGTCAACATGATAGAAAAATGCGATTATAAGAGACAAAAGTGAAAGCAATGTGAGGAATGAGCACATTTTTTTATCGTAACGGGAACTACATGACTGGGTCGTAAAAGATTCAGAGACTTTATCGACTCCATTTTCTTTCATCTTGACTTTCTCATTTCTTCGAGTTTGCTCTGCTAAAAAGGGAAATAATGAAGCATTTAAGAATTTCAATTAAATACATCCGCGTGAAAAGGTCAGAATAGACCTTTCTTATATCCTTCCCTTTCACATAAGCTACAAAGACCACCCCATAGTCTGGAACAACATAATAATATGCCTTGGTACTTGGTACTAATAAAACTGTCTAGAAACCTCATTCTTGTTTTTGTTCAATCACTGCAGCTCTATTATTTACAATAATTACACAGACTCTCAATTAAGTTTCACGTATACACTCTTTCAGGTCGTTATCACACTAATATCAGCGGTTGCTTCTGTTTTGCACTGATAATTTTGTGAAAACGTGGAGTTTTCCCGTCGATGATACAAGGGATTATTAGGAGAGGTGCTGCCACTATCGCTTTTTATCTTGCCCATTTTCTCCGCACTTTATCCATAAAAAGTTAGGCATATATCCCACACATAGTCATTACCACCACTAGTATCACCGCACCAGCTTCATTTTGGATGCATTTTACCACAAGATGGTACACATATTTGATGTTGATATTCGTACAGATGGAATGCCAGCCCTCTCTCTGTAGACCCTACTCATTCAAAAAAACTTGTAGAGAAAGTGGTTTCTTATAGAGAGCTTTGAGCAAACATACCAAACCAATGTACACACACGTTCCATTGAACACCAAAGAAAAAGGAGAGTGAGAAGGGCGAAGAAGGAGGGAATGAGTTTGAAGAAGATGAAGGCTTTCTCGGTAATCCCTCTTGTTGAGAACAGATAGAGTTACGAATGTATGCTTATACACAAGTGAAGAGGGAATAAAGTTATGTACTTTGTTCACCCTACTGAGAATAAAAAGATAATTACTGTAAACACGGTAAATGGAAGGAGACGATGAAGTGTAGTATTTAAGATATTGAAACTGTACATAACGAGCCACGTGCTTCATTTTGTTTTGTGTACATCATGAGATAATACAATTTTTTGACGCAGTTGGCAAACTATAATATCAGCTTAAGTCTTACCTCGTAATCATCTGGGATTTACGCCACTTTCTTCACACTCATCTGCCTGATTATGAAGAGCGTTTGCAATAAACTGAATAAACTTTTAATTTGCATTCGCGTGACTGGTAGATAAACTGAAATGGACCCAATTCAGCATACTTGAGACCCTCGAGCTTGAGTTTTCATTAAAACATGCTGTGCATTTGTATTTACTACTTTCACTCATATTTTGACTCATCATGACTTCAATAAGCACTCTGATGCTTCATTCTTGAAGGTTTAGTGCAGATTTTTGTGGAGTTTGTTACATGGATTACAGTTTTGGCTTTACCCCTGCATTCTTACATGAGTAATTGCACTTAATGTACAATGTATTTGTTCATTCAATTTCCAGTACCCACCTCACAAATCAGACATCAGCACAATTTTTCACGCACATGATGAAAAGAACTTTCTCCGCTGTTATTAGTAAATGCTCTAACCTGAGAAAAAAGCCATTACAGCAAATTAATGGAGCGGATTTGGCAACATCTTATGGTGGTCGAACAGATCTTTTTCCTTTTGTATAGTATGTATTTTTATAAAACTTTCAGAATATTAATATGGCAGAATTTCCAGAAACTCAATTTTTATCCTTTCTTCAATATCCGATTTCTTGATAATACTTAATGACGGTGATAATAATGCCTCACAGCCTTAGATGGATTTCTTTGTGAGTTCTAACATGGAAGAGTTGATCCAAACCATATTATTTTTTTGCATTTTTCTAGACTTCATTTGGCTCCGTACCAAAACAACCTGGTTCTCTGCCTGAACATTAAATATTATAAGGTCTTTAATCCTTATATCTGAGCATACATAAGGAAGTGGGCCATATCTCTTCGATATTGCATCGAATTCGTTGCTTCTGGTAAAGGTTCAAGAACATGATTCATTCATTCTTTTTCAAAAAAATCCCGAAAGGAGAATTATTGTAGATGCACACGACTCCACCTTAAAAGCACAAGTTTTCAGACAGCCACATTTTTATTCGTTTTTTCCTGGACATAAAACTACATGAAAATATGAAAAAACATAAAAAAAGATAAAAAAAAGGTTGACGACGGATGGTGACGGGGTGGTATATCATCATGGCTAGTTGTTCTCTTTTTTTGCTGCTACTACCACTGCACTGCCTTCTCTGATGGAAAAGCAAAACACTTGCAAAGTTGAGTCGCACAGGAAGAATTCAACAAGATTCAACGATCCTGATACATTTAGCATTCTATACTTTTGTGGACTGTATAAGAATGTAAGTTGTGGGAGTACGAATAAGTCGAAGAATTATACCAAGCTGACTTTTACAAGGTTCCTCGCTAAGTTTTAGCATTATTTTTGGGGGAGAAAGTTGCCTCCGAATTTCTCATGAGAGAAAGGAGACCGTCAGATGGATAAAAAGAGAGAGGGAACATTGCCATTCACAAAGTGAAGCAATGAGACTATAGAATATACAACGAGTGGCAGGGAAAACCCTACATCTATCCACACATTTTTTTTCCTTTTTCATTTCTCCATGCTCTGGAAGAGTAAAGCAGTGGCAGCAAAAGTACCTCTTTATTATAGTAGAATGCACGTTTTCCTTACTTTCAGTGAAAAACATGGAACCAAAACCAAACCAGTCCATGTTACTACAACACGACTAGCTTCTGAGTGTGTGTTCTGTATATGTAGGCTGTTTTTACATGCCATCTGTCTATATGTTTTCCTCTCATTCTTCGTCTACATGTCTCCTGTATACTGCATTGTTCTCTTGCATTTAGTGTATGGAATTTTCTTCTCCTGGCACACTGGCTTTTGGCTCAAGAAGACAAGCATACAAGAATAAAGCAGAGTAAGCAATCTCCTCTTCAACTTCACCTCATCTCTTTCGCTTCCCATTTTCAGTTCCGTTTCAGGTTTCTTCTGGCTTTCACCATCAGCAAACTCCGAGCTACATTTCTGCGAGATCATACCACTGTCGCACCATTTCTCTTGCTTGTCCTTACCCTCCACAAGGCGGACTACGAATACGCTCCCTGCATAAAAGTTTTGCATAATAAGGAGAAAAGTTGAACAAAACGAGTAGGTAAGAAAAATAGAAGGGAATCAAAAAAGACAGAAGAAAAAGATACATAAGCTAGATTACATTGTCTTGCTAGTCTTTCTTCTTATTATTGTAAGTGCCGTTCTCTCTTTCTCAAGGCAAACAGTCCAATTTCTTTTCTGAGGTGATTTCCCATGAAATTTTACTTTCTTTTCTAGTTACCTGTGTAAACAAATAAATATTATATGGCATAGTTTTTCTTTGCTCTTTCATGTGTCTTTCGTGTTTATACGGTTCTTTCCCTTTGCTTTCTCCTCTGACTAGATTTCTTCTCTTCACGTTCATTCACGTGATCACTGTGAATATGCATAATACAAACAAAAAACATGAAACACAACCCTAGGCAGATTATAATAGCTTGTCTACGTTACACTGCCACAAACAAGCACCAGCGAAAAGTTTTCAGTAGTAGGTGTATTATCTTGCTTCAAAACACGTGCACAGCTTTCACCACCTACACAATCGTCAGACACCTCTCTCGTTTGTGTTGGCATTCCAAATACATAGTTTACATTCTTGCAAATGAGTTTGTTTGCATGTACGTGTTCACTCTGTGCTTTTGTTCTTCTCTGTGGTTGTTGACGTGGTCATGAATTTCCGTTTTATTATGTGTGCTAAAATGATGTAAAACTGATATGTACACATACATATTTGATGAGTATCACTCACTTCGTTGTGTTTCTATGTGTGTCTGTGTGTGCGGTAGCGGTGGAATCCTAATCCCTCTCCGTTTTATTGGAGGTTAGGAGAAAAGAAAAGATGAAAAGGAAAATGTGACTGTGAAGTGGAAGAAGCTCATGGGATAAAAGTCTCATCCTCTCTTGTAATAATGATGATAACACACATGAGGAAAATATGTATGCGAGAAACTATCTCGTTATGCAAGACTTACGGCAAAATACTGCAATATCGTACTGCACTACTACAAAATATTTTGCGGAACACAAGAAAGAAAAATAATATGCAAAAGATATCAAACCAATAGATAAAGTGAGATTGCTGTTACGGAACTCTGATCCGTACCAAACTATTAGGACGATATTACGCGAGGGAATACCAGTCGTCAAATATGCATAATGAACGTATCAACTCCTGTTCTTATGTAATCCGACGATTCAATCCAAATACGTCGCTTCGTTTTTGTTGAAAAAAGAGTGATAGATATGCTAACAAGAGTGTGAAGACAAAGACAACAACATCTCTTGTTTCGTTGCTTCCAGCAATTCTTATTGGTTTTCTATTGGATATCCGACATTCTCAGCACGACAGAGGATTTTGCCTTGAATCAAATAGCATCTTCTATGAACTATGTGTATACCTTCATGTGTTCTGACTTGTTTCTCCAATAATATTGTAAAGTGAGACAGATAAAAAGAAGGTATAAAACAAACGAAATTGAGAAAGCAAAATGTGTGAAGCGATCAAAGTTGACTAGAAAGTGTTCTAATTGCATTCGTCCCACTGTTTTGAGAGATAGAGATATCCATTTTCTAAAGAATGGAATACTTCACCTCGTTTTGTGTGGAATCGAATAACGAAAGATAAACTACATAAACCCTCGAGTTGCAATTCAATTATTCAGTGTCCTCCCTTTATATGCTCAATGGATGCACTCAAGAAGGATTGATTCAGATACCCAAATGGTAATTTTAAGGATTCCTAGGTTTATTTTATAACTTTACTTACCATCCTGCATATACCCCTCATAAAAAGGGTTTTAAAACAACGCTTGAAGGTTTGAACAACATTGGAGAAGTAAAACTGCATATAGGATTATGCTTTTAAGCCACTTTTAACTCGAGTATTTGGTTTTATATGCTCCTATATATTACACGAGTTTCTT
The DNA here is from genome assembly GCA_034700605.1 of Willowsia nigromaculata. Taxonomy (NCBI): domain Eukaryota; kingdom Metazoa; phylum Arthropoda; class Collembola; order Entomobryomorpha; family Entomobryidae; genus Willowsia; species Willowsia nigromaculata. The sequence goes on from JAQIXX010004791.1 coordinate 7,461, forward strand.
TTTGTCTGTCAAAACACTTTGTTGTTGTGGTGGAATGAAAATATGATCTATCAATCCGCATCTTTTTCATCTTCGTTTTCAACATTTTTTGCTACTTTATCTCGAATTTTACTTTTCCGATTTCCTTGATAAAGTAGTTTTTCTTCCTGTCATGTGAATAATGACAGAAAATATGAACTTGAATAGGCTATAGAAGCGTGTGTCTTGCCTGAGAACGAATTTCAACTGTCAAGGATATGCGTTCTAGATTTTGTCTAGTTTTTTCTTTTCTTTTTCGCTGATGCTGATATCAGTATCAGTTTTGTTCCTCCTACTGTAGTAATAAGGATAAGTAGTAGGTACATACATTTTACTCTAACTATTAATATTGAATCTAAATACCTAATACGTTATGCGCTCAGTCCTTTATCTGAACAATGTCAAGTCTGCCACTCATAATGCTTATTAGTTTACGCCAAAAACTTTCACATTCATAAGTTTATTCTTGTGCACCACAGAATAGAAGTTCGCTACATTAAGTAAATACAACAAAAATATGTGCTTGAATTCGTGTAGGTATATAGTCTAATAAAGTGAATTAGATTCTTTAGGGATTGAGTCTTACAAAACAGGAGAAACTTACATAATTACCATATAGTTTACATATCGAATTCAACGGATTGACTTTATTTAGAAAATAATTTTTATCATATCCATATACTTAAAAGAAGGATGGAGATACAAAATGACAAATGTCTACAGGAAACTCTTACATAAGCTAGATATTCATAGTGTATAGTTTACATTATATGGACCTTTTAAGATCAATAACGAATGAAAAAAAATATGTAAAGCTGAGAATCTTTTGCATGTTTGTAAATTCAGAGGTGGTGGGTAGGTAAACGGGGATCTTCACAAAATAGCATATACTTTCCCTCTTTATAATGTATTTGATTTTGTCATCTAGAACTGCTTCACATTGTAGTTTGGAACCCGCTTCCACAATATCGAACTTCATTGAAATCGTGATGGAATGAAGAAAAAGTTTCTAGTCGCTCTGTTGCGTTTTAAACTTTCTCCCTCTCGTTAAGGATTAATATATATTGCTCCCTTCAACCAAGCGGAATGAAGGGCCAACTAGAAGACCAAAAGCCTACATTAAATGCATATAATATTAGTTTCAAGTGTAAAAGTTCTTTCAAAAATAATTTCCTTTGCTTATTTAACCACAAAGAGCCAGGAAGACTCTAGAACTTTCTGAGCATTTCCAGCGTATAATTTTCACCTTTGAAGGCTTTAATTAAAAGTACTACCACTGGTTGAAAAGATGAAGGCGCTTGGTTCAAGCTCACAACAATAAACAGACGGTCATTTCTTCAATGAAGATGGCGAGGCAAAGACTCGGGACAATTTAGCTCAGGAAATATTTAGGATACTATGGCTAAAGTGTGTGGGGGATTTTCTACATAACATTTGAGCCCAACATAAAGGTGTGGGAGTTTATGTACTTTATGTTGCGCAAATACTCACTTTCACTTTAATAAAGTAAATGATCCAAAGCTTAAAAGTTTATTAGCTCTGTCATTGTCATCTGTACCCACAAAGCTGTCAAAGTAATATTTTGTGAGCTTTAAATATTGCGCTCGCAGGTCACTTAATCAAAAAGTGTACAAAGACATTTCAGAACAAATGAGTGCCAAATAATATTAGCTGTTATCCAATATAATGTTTCCTCATATTTTTATTAAGCATTTTCCTTTGTTCTTCTGTGTAGACAAAAACGGCTTTCATTCTATTTTATATAACTCTCTTAACCGCAGTATGAGTGTACCACAGCTGAAAACTCAATCAAATCTTGTGGTCGCTTCCTTGTATTGTAATTTATTTGGCACTGTGGCATTTAATATTCTTGGTTTAATAGTAGAAGTTATTTGAGCTAAAAAGATATTTAATGTGTTATGGAATGTCTGACATAAGCAAGTATACCTACTACTTAGGTGTGATTATCACCCCACCCTGAACCTGGCTTCTAGCTTTTTTATTGTCTCCTAATACATATAAATCTAGTCCTAGACTAACTTTTATAGAATTTAGAGTTTTAAGCTTAAAGGTTCATTATAATGTAATTGCTGGTTTTATTTGTTTTCTACTAATCATTTTTACTATATAGAGTAATGAAATTCCTTGACATATATGTAAGTTCAGCATTTATGTTCGTAAAAACCGCTAAACAGAAGGCACCAGGAGGGTCTTGTCGCTGTGTACTAATGTAATTGCTTTTATGATTCTCAAAATGCAATTTATTTTATTTCCTCGAAATACCAAGCGCAATGCATTCGAGTTTTTGTTGTATAGTCATAAAATATGGGAGACAGTTGCGTACGGAGAGATATAAGTGCTTACAAATTCATTCTTCGCCAAAGAGTTCGATATAAAATCGTTCTTTTAAAGTACACACAAAGACATATATGTCACAAACATGCAACCAAGAAGTTTAGAGATTCGACAATTTAACAGCTCCACCAAATCAAGTGTTCTTCATAGGAATTCGACAATTATGAAAAAGCTGTAGTCTGAAATCTAAAATTTAGTTCTTTATGGTATACATCTGTGATTTTTCGATATTTTGAACGAAATCTTACTTCTCCAGAGCCAACATATCTTCTTCATTACAAAACATACAAAAATTAAAGGCTGGTACACCAGATTTTTTTTCCTTATATGAATTATATGTGAATTCGTTTTTTGACTTTCAATAATACAGATAATATGTCGAGAGAGAGTGTGTGTAGATTGTGGATGATAAAACAAACAAGGATAATGGAGTGCTTATGTCGTTTTGATGGCTTTTGAAGTTGATTAATTACCAGTCACAGGAAGCTAGATAGGATGGGACGTGATGGGGGTAGAAACAATGGTTGTTTCGTTGGATTGTCATGATTCATGACAATCCACTTTTGGCTGTATAATATCTTACTTTCCTTTTCATTCCAAGTCTCTTTACTTTCACTTGTATATATTGTTCCCCATCTCAATTCACTAGAATCCTAACCAATTCATGCACCATCTAATGTGTATGTGCACTTATGCGTGTATAATTTATGTACATGCTGTCAAGGTTGCTGTTCGACAATAACTACTCGCAGATTATTTGCTTGTGCAGCAAATATGATCAATTAGTGCAGAGGCAGCTCGCTGTACTACCAGCTAAGCGAAAGCCTAAAAATCTTTATTAAAAATAAGCGTTTGGTACTGAAAAATTTACTTGCTCAGAACAGCAATCACCGATACTAAAAATGACAGAGGTTCCGATTGAAGTTGGCTATAGATCATATATTAAGCTCCTACGTAAAAAATGGGACATTGTATACCACAGCAAGGATCTGTACTTTTCACACGCCAACAAAATCCTCGAGCCGTACTATGACATGACCGCAAAAGAATTTTATGGGGCAGAAACAAACCCTACGAGATTGGCGATTGTAAAGTTTATTGATCAGTTTCGGGATGGACCTGGGATATACGAGCCTGATAAGTTTGATGATCTGATGAAGTACAGTATAACTTATGCCAAGCGAACAAAACTACGGAAGCCGTATCGCTCAAGTCAACATCAAGAAAGCCACCCCAGTCTCTCTGATGGGATTCGGGGAAAACGATATCGGTTTCAAGAAATTAAACCTGTAGTGCGAGAATTACTACCAAGATCTCATCCCCTGAAATACTCACTATTTGTAGAGGATCATCCATACAAGGAATTGATTGGAAAAACGTGGACCCACATCTTTGTTCCTACTCCAGTAGACTATCAAACTGTGGATGAGTTGGAAAAAACGGAATATATAAATCTGCTAACTGAGGCTTGTTCAGAGTCCCATAATATTATTGTGATTGAACCGATTCTAACGCGATTTCACGCAACATTTTGGCTTCGAACATTCGTATGGTGGAAAGTTGCAGTGAAAGCAATGTATACCTTGTCAATCATGCACTGTTGTCACAATCCTCACAGATGGGAACGAAATTTGTTCTATATCCTGATGACATCGATTGTCCATTTCGGACTAATGGGTTGTATGAAAGTGAATCCGCTGGCACCCTATAAGCTCCCAGATCGATTTCACGATACAGAGTCCCTAAGCGAATTAAAGTATTTCAAAGAGTTTGTTCCTACAATCATTCATAAGGTCCTTGTCCTCTTTAGGGATGAGGAAAATGAGATTAAGAAACCTAAACGGATAATGGAATCACTTCATTTCGTCAATTTATTTGTTCTTGGGTACAATTACATTTTTGGTATTGACCACTGGTTTTCATTTCAAAAGATATAATTAAGGAAAGTTGATGACGGAAAAGTTATATGCAGTTTTGTACATACAATCAAAAATCATATCAAAAACATCATATCACCACATTTCATTGTTTGTGCATTTTTTGAATAAAGTATTTTATATAATAATTACTACAAAGAAATTTCTTCAATTAGAAATTCCAATTTTATGTACTATTATTGCAAATTTACCCTAACTAACTGTTGTGCAAAGATTCTACATGCTGCGATGTCACATGAAAGTCAGTCACACAATATGTACTACGAGATTTCAATAGGGTTGGTTAAATGGAAATGCTTGCTTTAGTGCGCCTTCTATTTACATTTCTCAATGGGAAAGGAAAGTTCTATTTTACGAAATCTTGTCACAATCAAATATGGAAATGAAAAGGAATAGTCTTAATCTGTTTCATTTATTATTCACTAAAGCAAACAAGAAAGCTTTTCTCAGTACAGTAGTATTTCTGAACAGCTTTGTTAAGCGCTGTTTGAATAAACGCCCGGAAACTTGTTAACTACATGCCGCCATATTATTGAATCAGGAAAAGTAGTTACTTTTTATTATAGCGACATAAAAATTGATTTACAAGCCATCATGATTTTGTTGATATGTTGGCAATGTACAGTACTCTGTTAGTACATGCCCTGCTCGAGTACTAAGAATACTTGATCGAAAGTTTCCACATCATCTAATCAAGTCTCATCATCACAGACACTCCACTCTTTTTTCAAAAAATTGACAGTACATTATATAGAAAGTAAATCTAATATGAAAAATGTAAACACATCAATCATCTACGACACAATAACGATATTTGATGTAACATTGGGATGGTTGCTGGTTTACATTGAAGGTCCCAAGAGAACGGGTACATCGTCGTACCAAACAGAGACCGACCGCTGTAAATAAATGAATGCACAAAATAGCCCATCCAGTTTTGTATTTTTATCATGATGGCTATTCGCGTTTCACGTCCTGGGTTAAGTAAATAAACCAAGCAGAGCATGTCTGTAGACATGATATCTTGTTATTTACTTGAAACTTCCCATTTTTAAGGGTTAGAGAAAAGCAAACATAAATTGACGTTAGATCACAAAGTCTTGATTCTTGATTCAACCTCTATTCATCTTATTAAAAATATATGCTAAGTTCTTATCATCCTATTTCATAAAAAGACGAAGAGCCATGATAACCCATGATATTTGTTGATACAAAACAAATGAATAGAGTGTCTTCTAAAATATTGCTTTACTGAATTTTATTTAGTTGGAGATGCGACTCCCAATATAGCTATATAGATTCTTGTAAAATTGTCGTTCTAGAATTAAGCCTAATTTCATCTATACTGTATCACAATATAAAATGCAGGGTTGTAGTGGTTCTTCAATATAAATGGAGTGAATAACCCTTTCCAATATATAGTACATCTGCATGAATATAAATTCCGAGGGAAACAATTAGTGGTTAGCAAAAACATCATCACAAGCTTTCACCATGATCAAGCGATTCACTATCTATGCAGCCACAAATGGGATAAGATCATTGGTTCACTTTCTAGAGATGCTTACCTGAAAAAGGAAAGCTGGTGATTGTAGCGACCATCAATATAGAAATTGCTACTACTCTCTCTTTCTCTTTCCCTATGCATGCTTGTATTTCTCTCTCAATGGCAATGTAAATTGAGATGGGAAAAATTCCTATGAGTAACATAACAAACAGCAGTAAAAATGCAATATGCGTCTACGTGTGAGAAATGTTACCTCAAATTTTCACCTCCCGAATGACACGGTAGAATTCATTGGCAAAAAAAATTAAAACTACGAAGGCGAATTGCTTTATGGTTTATTTAGCTCTTTTCGTTCACACAGCTAAATTGCAGAGGATCGTGAGTTTCGGTGTTTATAGGCCCTACACCTAGATCCTAGAAAAGCCATAAATTTACAATTACCATCACGCACGCACCAGCAGTTTACATTTGCATATGTATATAACAGTGCATCTGCCTGTGAATATGACTATCTTCCCAGGTGTGTTCTATTCGTTATTTAGAATGTAGAAGAAAGGGACAAGATTTATGTATTTGTTAGTGACAGTGTAGTGGCAGATGCATGGGCACTATGAATTTAACAATTGAGTAATTGGAATAGAACGTGGCCAGAATGAGTTTATAAGTTATACGCATCACAAGCAAAGCAACTATAGAAAATCACACACATGTGTTATATCATATTACATGATATGTGTTTAATGGATTTTTGTATGAAAACAAAAGAATACATGCATGGGAAATGCGTGCACGGAATCGTCACGCAAAACTATATTATGCATGTGGAATAAATTCTTTTCAAATTCGACTGTAGACTTTCTTTTTGACAACATCTTAACCCGATTCCAACACATGACAAAAGTTATGTCCCATTATGATTCTGTAGTCCAGCAAGTAACATACACATGCGTACACACTATGTTCAAGGATGTATATGCTATCATTCTGCGTATGCAAATTTTGCATATTATGAAACTATCATTCCTTACATTAAAAGAAGCATAAATTTTAACGATTGAAAATATTTCCAGATTTTTTATGAGATCAAATGTACATACGTAGTTAGTTATTGTTTCTCATATAATATTTTATCAAATTCGGGTTTTTACAAGGAAAAGTTTTATTTCAAATATTATATGAGTGTCTCTACCAAATGGTTAGTACTATTGAGAGAGCAGCGCCACAGATACTCGCAAATAAAGACTGTCACGCAAATGACAGCACTGATGACATACAATACGAAAATGACAGAGACGCTTCCTTTATGGAAGCCAAGAGGTTCTACTGGAACATCCTCTTTCGTTTCTGTTTTTGATTTGAACCTATTTAAATCTTGTGCTCTTTGGGTTCCTTGAATGCGAAAGAAGAAGTGCATCCAGTACGGATGTACCCCATTTGCCTCCAATCGGTGTAGTAAATGTAACACATTTGATGACATGGACATCCCATTTTCCTTTAAATTATTATTGCTTCTACTTCCGCCCTTTTTGTCCTTTAGATGATCGTTCGATACTACGATCCAAGCTTCTGGAACAGAATATGTTGAGCTAAGCTCTTTTCCCATGTGGCAGTACCTCTTAAATTTGATGTTTTTCGACTTCCTGTACCGCTCTTCATTTCTTTCTGTGAGCAATTTCCAGTACATCATAATCAGTAGGAAGGATCCAAACAATACTGTTCGAGTGTCGAAAGCCAACGATCTGACAAGCTCCGGAAGCGTGTCTTTCATTTGGATCTCTTCTGTGAGACGTCGCAAGCTAGAATTGGTCGAAGAGCTTGCTGCCATCAATTTTGTCATGAAGACTATACTTTTAAAGTAACCTTCGTTCGTGTACACGAAGTTGTACTTTCTCTTTGGCAAATCATTTACAGACTTCATCACATCCTGTGGCAACGGTGCTATCAGCACTCTGGTCAATACTCCAGAGTAAAAGTTGTTGAGAACAAAGCAGCACGCCAACCACAGAAGTAATAGCATGCTCTTGTTATTCACAGTGATTGTGACTGAGAAAATGCTGGAAAATGTCATGAATGCAGCTCTAACAAGACC
>JAQIXX010004792.1:0-15365 GCA_034700605.1 Willowsia nigromaculata
TTGATACTGGTGAAAATCCCAAGGTGAAAGCACCGGATTAGAAATACACCAACAAAAACACAAAATGGTAAAGAAAAGATATTTGCTCTCGGCATGTGTGAGTATGTGCGGTTTACCTTGCCCAGAGACCTAATTCGGTTATCTTTCTTCACTTCCAAGAAGACCATTATAATATGCTGTGCGTGCAGTATAATTTGCTATTCAAGAAACTGGTATTGTATTTGACGAGCAAAGAAATAAATGGAGGATTTCTTTCAAGGGATAAATATAGCAAAAATGACTCTTTATGGAGGTAGATCTAGAAGGTTGGTCAATCCAAAAAATCTGCAATAATCAATCCTAACACTTCAAAGACTTTCTTTAATCCTACAAGGACATAACAGGTATATCCAAGTGGGCACTAACGCAAATAAAATTACACCAACGCAGTAGATTGACTTGCTTTACACTTACAATGTGCACGTAAACATCAAACATCTAAATTCCCTTCACTTAAAAAAAGTAAAGCAGGTGCGAGAATGCGAACAAAAGTGATATTAATGTAATAATACCGTCTAATTGCCAAACGTAGTGTTTTTTCTTAGATTTTTTCTACTTTGTAACTTATTATTTTTATTTGTAGGCTGGCAAGTTAACGTGTATTTTAGTTTAGTTTAGGCAAATTTTACATTGTACATACATAGTAGATGGCCACTCTTGAAAAAGTCAGTTCGATGAATGGACGAGCACATATTCAATATCATTATTATTATGGGACACTAAGGAGAGATACTTGTAAGTATTCAAAGCATGTCACACGAATAAGGTGAAATTCTAGTCCCGTTCTCACACAATTTATTTTCCCGTTTCCATTTCTTTTTCTTTCTTCCGACTTCTTTTTATAGTAATTTTTTATTCCCTTAACCGTTTTATTTTTTATACGTCTTGCTTTGGGGTCATAGAAGAAGAGAGCAAACACAAGTTGATATCTTATTTTTTAAGTGGAGTGGCAAGCTAAAAACATCATATTCGCTACTTGCCCAAACGAGAGAGTGGAAGCGTGGAGACGAGCAATGTGGCGGATTCAAACAGAAACAGTGTACGACGGACGACGGACGACGACGATATATATGACAGTGAAGAGTTAAGAGGCAGAAATAAAAAGCTATTTCCGTGCCAAATCATTCTCCCGCTTTACATTTGTCCATGCATAACGAGCACCATATACGCTCATTATAATCCTATATAATTTTTTACGATATCCGTGCTGCCTTCCTGTAGAAACCTATTATTATAAAATGCGTATCTTCCGAGAAAGAAAAAAACGCTAATAAAGCAAAGTGTGTTCATATAATATTTGTCAATACATCTACGTTCAAGTTCAATCTTGCCCTTCTATTCATTTGACTGACTCCGTAGAAAGAGAAAGTGCCCCTGCGAAGGGAAAGAGAAAAAAGTTTAAGTGGAGGACAATATACATAAACATAAAAATGAATACATACCTGCTTGAGAACCACTCTATATTATGAATACATATTATAGAAAAAGAAGGTAGGAAATAAGCTCAATACTGAAATAAATTGAGCTTGAACTACTCCTTTTTTTGCGTCATTAAATCATGCCCATTCTGGTTTCCTCTCGTGTACCACTACGCTTTTTCCTTTTCCCCAATTTGACTCCTCTTTCCCTCTCTTCTTGTTGAACGTCGTTGGAAGTGCATTGCAAATTGCACCAAGGCAGTACAATGAATAGAATGAACCGGTGATGAATGAATAGAGATCATGCAGGACGACGACAATCTTCCTCGGCAAACGAAAAGCTTATACAGAATATAAAGTACAACAAAGCCATTTTTGTTTACTTCACAGTATGAATACATTTCATACAATGTGCTACATGAATACGAGGAGAGTGCTAGAAACGGCTCTCTAATCTCTAATGGGATGTAAGCAGGAATTGAGAACAAGACGCAAAGTCGTTTTTGCTGAAACACTGCTGTCACAATGAATCCCCATGAATCTACATTTACATAAGCAATAGTAAACTACACAATAATAATACATAACACGTGAATTATTCAAACTCTATACAGTTTCATATAATTATTTTCGCTACTATTTTCCCATAAAATTTTTAAGTAAGGAGCAAGGTTTCGCTTAATAAGCATAAGTAAAAAATAACAAATAGGGAAACAAGCGTGCGGTTAGGGATTGAATTGAGCGAGCATAAAACTAACAAATTTTTAACAAATGTTTTCTCCTTGAAGACAGACAAAGTCAGGAAAAAATGTTATAGTATCGCATTATATTTACTACGTCATGTAGAAGACTTTGCAATAATAATGATAATGATGGGAGCGAATTATAAGGCACAATGATTATGACTCGTTTTTACGAACATTTTTTACTATAGTAGAATGTGTCTTGGGTACCCTCTTGAACTATTAAAGAGGTTTGAGAATCAGAGAATTTTTCCTTCCGAATTTGAAATAACTGTGGAAAGCAGCAAGGCTATTTATTACCTAACTATCCTTATTTCTAAAATGGCTGAATGCGACATAAAAAAGCTCGAATCTCGTACTAAAAAATAAATAAAACCACAACATTATTATTTTACTTTTATTTTAAAGAAGCACGAGCACAGTGCTCAGGCTTAAGAGGAAAATTCAGCTAGTAATTCGAATTCTCGGTAACTAGTTATGCATCAAATAATTCAGCTTGCTCGTAATTCTTTTCAACATTCAAAGAGTTTTACGGTCAAACCTGATAACTAGCTAGTATACAAAAAAAGATAACTCTATCAGAACGTAAAAGTTATATTGCTTGAAGTCAGTATATGCGCCATTACAATTTTAGTACAAGTTCACGACATGATTATTAGCGTAAAAAGTATGACTATAGGTAAATTACTTTCTTTGGAAAGTCAACGTATTTTTCCCTAGACTTTCTGACAACTTTGTATAGTTAAATTGGTTGTTTTCAACAAACAACAATTGTTTGTGGGAAAAAGTTTGGCTAAGCAAGGAAAGGGAAGTATCATGAGGAGTGATATTTTCTATATTCTATTCTCCCTCTGAAACAGTATCCACATATTTTACTATCCTATTATTAAATCAATAAAATATTCGAAAGGAACCCATGCTTGCACTGCTAATTTATTAGTTAGGTTACATAAAACATATTTATCCACTAGAAAAGTTCCGTTTTATGTGCAAACCTATGAACTAAAAAATGACGTTAGCAAAAAACTCAAGGATTCCACCGTATTTCTCAGTAATACTTAAAATTGTTTGGTATTTGATTCGATAACATTTGCAAATCAACATGAAACTGTCCAACAAATTTTATCTAATTAATTACTGTTAAATGACCTTTAAATCAGAGTTTTTATATTTGCACAAATTACAGAAAATATTACTTTGTATCGCATTGAAACTGGCCATACTACTATCCAAAAAGTCAAGTATGTGAACCATGGTTGAATAATAGTGTGCATAACTTGTTTACTACTTTGGAGTGACGCCCACTTTAAATTTCACCTGTCTCAACTCAAATTAACGTAAAATGTTTCTTGTTTTAGCCAACAATCCAGAAAATGTGCTCATTTGTCATCTTCAAGCGATGATGGGAACCGAAAAATTTATGCAAATTGTTCAAATACTCTTTATGCATATATAATTTAATGTAATACAGCGTTATTTTCGCATTCTTCAAAAGTTGTTGTTACTACATTAATACCTAAATCAATTTTAAGAAGCTTTCAACCACTTTTACACTATGTACTCTGAAGTTTCAACACATACATTACATTCAAATTAGCTTGAAAATGTGGTTTTCTTCAGAAATTTAACAAACTTTCATCTCTCACTCAGTCTTTATTGAATTATAAAGTTAGTTAAAATTTACCCATTAAATATTTCAGAGCACCATTATCATTACCATCAACATCTTTTCTCTGTAATCCTCATTTCCTCTAGACTTTATCTTGCAACAACAAGAACACATTCAGACCATTCACTTTCTCCCTTTGCTTTCACCCATAATATGTAAGTATTTCCGTTCCGGAAACATACAGACTAAGCCCACTGTCACGAATTTGTGTTAGATAAAAAATTATTTCAAACCGTTTGAACAGAATCTAGTAAGTAGTCTCTATTCATTCATGCACAATTGCGGGCAAAACTTGGCGATTGAATATTATATTGGTTTAGGAACGACCTTTTATTATGCAATCAACAAACTTTTTGTCGACATCCAAAGCAAATAATAATAATTAGCCACAACTAAGCTATTTAAGCTTGGCAACATTAGGCTCCTTTAGTGCTTTACACCACAACTGAAACAGGTAATGTAGCAAATTCAACAAAATCTTAACTATTATGCAACGCACCCTGACCAACCTTCAAGTTTTTCCATTTCCAACTTTAAATCCCATTTCTATACTTTTTGGGCGCTTTTTATAAAACAGTTCCCTTGAAGTAAAATAAGTATAAACCGGATGTTTCTAAATAGACGCTATGCTGATATCTACAGATTTAGAACTTTTCCCCTCAAATAAACACCCAAGAGTTGTACAGAGTGAAAATACTATGCTACAGGTCCGAGATTTATATGAAAAATTTACACCAGCATTGTAAAAGAACTTGAGAGAAAGTACAATTTTTACATAATGGGCACCCACTCCACGTCCGTCTATTTCTTTCAGCTTAACTCGTCTTATTATTTCTATTATTACTAAGCTGTTTATCAACAATGAACTGCTGTATGCCTGCCAAGCAAACCATGCCGCCAAAACAAGTACTGAACATAGCAATACCGCAACTACTAGCCACTTTCACCTTTCACGAATACTTGAAGAACTTCAAGTATTCATTTGCTTTATTCTATTCTCTCCTGTCTGGTGTATTACTTTTACTGCCATTACCTCCATCAGGCGCAGGCCATGCATAAAAGCACAAAAGCTATCCCATAGACTCATATAACCATCCACTTGAGCTTTTCCATAGAGCATTAAAAGCCTTTTATGCTCAACACTGCGTAAGTAAACTTGATTCATTATGTATAGTGTACCCAGAATTTGCAATTGCTGTGTTAAATCTTGACTGTGAATTGCTTCTTTTATTCCTTCAGAGGCAAAATAAAAACAGCATTATTAATAATTACCTATTGCATCTACTCCAGACTGCATATGTGACCCGGGCGAGGTTCTGTTTATTTCATAATTGAGTGGTTAGAAAACAACGACAGAATTCCAAAATATTCTGTAGGCTGATTAAAGATTATCTTTAGCAACCAACACTATAAACTGTTATCACCCCTTTATAGCAAAAATGCAGGGAAAACTCCACAAAATGTTAGAATCTTTAGTTTTGATGATCCTAAATTTTTATTAAGCAAACCCCTAGACTAGACAATGAAAATTTAAACCTGTATGGGCATTAATTTGGTTTGTAGGTTGTATGGTAATTCAATGTTCACTTGTTTGCAGTAAAGAGCAGATAAAAATGGCACAAGGGTAAGATTAGAAAGTGAATAAGTTCAAGACTTAATGAAACTGGATTTACCTTGAAATTAAGCATTTTTGAAATTTATAACACTTTTAGGGTTTTTAGAGTGCGCCATAACTTTTAACAATTTTTGCTGATAAATTTGGGGCAAGTAAAGCTGCCTATAAAATCTCGGTAAAGTTTCACTGCGAGCTGTCAGAAAAATAGCTACCTAGTTTCTCCTTTCAATCAAAGAAAGATATGTAATGTAGAATGAGCAACTTTCACCAGTTCTGACGCGGGAATTGAAGCGTACACGAGAATACTACATTTCTCTAGGGAAATGCTGCTAACGACAAATTTTCATCACATTTTAAAACTTTGCATCTCATATAGAAGTAATGTATGTTTAGCTTTCTCATGTTTCTTCGTAAATGAAAAGGTAGGTAGAGAGAGAGAGAGACTTTGTTAGACTCAGACTCTTGCCAAGACTTTACAATTTTTACGTCCATTTAAGCATGACAATCACTTGCATTACCTACCATACCATAAAACTACGGATGTTGTAAAAACAGGCTTCCTAAACGTAATATCCTTTCCTCTTCTTCATTGAACAAATTATGCATGGAGCTGGGTACAAGTACCATCATACATGTTTTACGTGGCAAAGCAAGTGAACCACTTAATTCTTGTCGTGCTCACATAAGATTCTAGTTTCTGAAGGAGGATGTATGCCTGAATAATAACAACTTGTCCCAGGGAATTTTGGAAGCACGTAGTTTCATTCAACATGTAAATGGAATGGAGTCGGATAGAAACTAAAGAATGGGGCATTGCATCGTCTTCCCTACAAACAAGGGCCACCAGAGGATTCGATCATGGGAAACGGTTCGGGAAGGATCCACTGACGACTTTATCCTTGTAGGGATTTGATATTGAATTCAACATTTTATAACTAGGCGTGAGGGGATTGAAACCAGAGGAAATTGTTATTCTCACATGCCTGATTTTTTGAAAACTGTGAACATGTCTAAAATCCTATTCTCTCGTTTCATCTTCATCTAAAAACCATGGATCATGCTGAAAAGGGATTGGTAAAGATCAACCATCAAGAGAAATAGGTTGCGCTCCAGGTGTCTTCTAATAATAATGATATCAATAAAATTCCTTGAAACAGAATAGAAACTTGAATTGCACAATACATAATATTATGCTCAGATCTGAAATTCGATGACAATACTATTTACTATATTTGACAGAATTTGCAAAACAACAGGTTGGGTTGAGGCAAAATTGTGACTAGAATGGTTTATCGATAATGGCAAATGTTAGACTGTTACAATTCTGCGGAATTTGCCAATTTCGTAATGTCTGTCTGGTGGTATCATGACACCCTGCCATCTTAATAGAACTGCCAGTTATTGCCCACGAACAAGAAAATTAAACTTATAAACGAAATGCGAAAGGGTCGTTTCACCAAGAACAATAGTGTGTTTTGTATTGTATCGGCCTCGGCTGGCCTGGCAGTCTAGACTGCGAAAGGTAAATTTCTCATCCAATTTTATTCCACCTCGTGCACACCCTTCAAAACGAATTTTATGAAACATTTCCAACTTGTTTTATTCAGTTAACATTCTTAGGAATTTTCAAGCTAACAGTTTCATTAAAAATTTCATATCATTCGAAAAAATAAAAACTATTTACCAGTAGAACTTAGGAATAAAAGGATATTTTTATTTGAAATGTCATGCATAAATTGTACCATAATTAGAGTTCTATCTGACCTAGGGAAAAATCTGTGAACTTTGGACAAGAGGGATGAAAATGGTGTTGCATGAGATGCATTAGCATATACATAAGACCATCAACCTAACCTTCGTACTGTGTCTGCAGTCTGCAGGGAATTACAATAATGTTTTCTGTCGTTATTACTTCTTTATCGTCACATGCGCTATAGAATGATAATGTCTAGAAAAAAGTACCCTCTGACTTCAATTAATGTTTTAGTCAAGAACTTCATACTTCATATACAGTGAACATTTTGCAGGCCAATATTACCGTAACTCTTGAATAAAGATATTAAGAGTTAGTCATGCTTTTCAGTCATTTTATTCTAATTTTTTTTTCCTTTTTGCTTTGGAATCACCTCCGACTTATAGCAGTCGCTATGATAAGACAGCCTCGACCGCTGGCACGTTAGGGCCATCTCATCTTTATGTACATCAACACTGACATCAAAGGGGTGAACACTCAAATAGAGTGATATAATATACATGTATTAACACTGGCAGCATTAGTTTGCCGCAATAAAATTGGAAGAATGCAACACATGAAACTAATGTATAAGGAGCACACGTGTGTATGGAAGCGTCAGCAGCTAAAAGGAAACCTCATTAGATGATGTCCTCTTCACATTTTTTGCATAATACCATTTCCTACTGATTCTCAGTTGAAAGTGTCTACTTGTACTCACGAAAAAACGAGCACTCGTTCTGTTCCTTTACAAGATGTTATCACCCCGTATATAATAAGCCAAAAGAGAGAAAGTAGAGAACAACTCTTCTACTTATATAACATATAGTGAGAAACATGAATGTAGATAAATTGAAGAGAAAGAGAGGGCAAGAAGATAAAAAAGAAGATTCATGAACGAATATTGTGAAAGAGCTTACAGCATCTCTTCTTAATAATGTTTCGTAGAAGCTGTTAAGTGCGTAGCGCTTTCAGCTTCTTTGTCATTGCAATCAAGTATGCACTTATAGAGGAAAAAGATTGTATGAGCGTGCAGTTTTAATATGGGTAATGTGCTTACTTGAAAAACCAACACTGAGAAAATGAGGCACTCTTTTTATAAAACTTGAAGGAGCAGGGAAAGCGACACTAGTTCAATAAGAAATGATATATCTTATATGACAAGACATGATCATCATCATATTTCGCTTTTGTAACATGATTCCACCCCATTTTCTTTTACTTTAAGTTTTCAAATTTCTCGTCACGACTCCTCAGGGCTTAGTGTAGACTTGCCTGCACTTGATTTCTTGGTCACACGTCTCTTTTCACCATGTCGTCCTTCTAGCGCCACCATGATTTTGACTCGTAGTAGGGCATGAGATTCGTGTAATTTTCAGTGTAAATACATACACGTTTTATCTATTCTTGCCATACCTTCCCAGAGATAGTGTGCTTGGAGAAAGACAAGAGGCTGCAAATTCTCAAGGCTACGTGTATGAGAAAAGGAGAGGCGAAACCACTTTTTCTCACTGCTTATGAGGGAGCTTTTATAAAATATATCTTATAAAGCTGGGTGGCATTATTAAATGTGATTCCTTGGACGATTTCATAAGTAGCGCCTTTATATAACCACCAAGTTGACCAAGAAGAGCTCTCATCACACCTTCACTGCATTCACATTTCAAATTGTTTTCTTGGAACGATATTACTGCACTGCAGCGTTAAAAGTTTAGGCTAAATACGCTTTGGCAAAATGGCACATCGTTTATACTCCAAAATCTATGATGGATGCTGTTAAAGAACTTAAGTTTTAGTAGTTTCTAGTTAAACTTGAATGGAAGAGATAAGACGGGGCTTCAAAGCCCCCAGATCTTAGCCTTTTGAGTATGATGAAGTAGGAAGAAAAATGGATAAACTTAGATAACTTGTGTTATTGTCTAAAAAATGTGATATCCCCAATGTACATTTTTTTCAAGAAAAAGGACAGCCTTATTAGGGCCAAGAAGCGCATATTTTGAATTTCTTTGTACAGGACTTTAGTCTAGTAAATATATAGCATCGTATTAGATAATAATGTGCACAACATTTATCTTGTGGAATCCCTGACAAATAAAATGGATGAATGATCGACGGTGTTAACTAACTGATCTCCACCCTTACTTATGGGAAAAGATAGTAAAGCAAACCGAATTTTCTTGAAAATCTTAGAACTTTGTATGCATATATTAACTTGGGGTTAATTCTCGTAATCCTTTTTTGCTTTACATGTATCTATCAATAAAAAGTAAAAATGGTCATTTTCCGCACTGATTTTAGCTGCTCGTGTGCTGTGTATAAAAAGTGTAAAAAGAGTTATTCCTGATCTCTCCAAACGACTCTTAAGAGCCTAATAAGCCATCTTTGCACGTTTTCATTTTGTGGCAGCCAAACTGAATGTGTATGTATGGTTGGACACCTCCGTTCAAAGTGCAAACGACAATGAATAAAGGTTCGGCACTAGTTCCACCACACCGTTGATTGGCCACGGTCAAATCCTTGTTGGTTTGGAACTAATAGATTTAGAGTAGTTATTTGCGGGATGTGAATTGTGATCCTTTGCCAACTGTAACGACATGTATATTTCATCGAGGGTCGAGACCCTACAGAGATTGTGCAGCAAACCAGACAAAAATCCAAGCACGTTCTCCTAGATACCTTCCAATTGATACTGAAGGTATAAAGTGCATAACCGAATCGAAAGTGAAACATACTAACATTAAATGAAAAGATGCTCCAATTTCCAAGATTTTTCTTCTCCGTCGAACTGATTGCAAATATCACGTCAACGACTTGAATGACAGAATTTTTATTGTACGTGTGTAGTGTATTATGTTGAAACCTGACTTGACCGAATTTAATCTTCAGTCAGTGCAGCCAAGAAACCCAACTCCAAGTTTCAGACGATATGGTGTCGTATATAATTATGGGGATAGTGATGATGGAAATGATTACGAGACGCGAAACGAAAGTGGGAAGGAATTCTTAATAGATCTGCCAACCAGTCCCATTTCACCCAAAAAACATCATCTCAAATTTTCCATTTTTTTTCTCATCCTCCACCCTCTGGATTCACGCTGTAGAACATTTTAAATTTTACTTCATTTGTGTTAAAAAGCAAAGGAGAGTAGTTGGCACAGGAAAAATGAAGATATCTTCACAGAAGACAATTAATGAGATTTCTTGCCGTTTTCATAAGGAATGAAGAAATTCAACTCACATCATCAGTCGCAGCAACCGGAGATGCAATAGTTTATAATGTAGGACCATAGTTTTAGAAAATATTTGCGGTTTTTACTTTCTGAAAATAGCTTTCTACATCTTGGTAGAAGTACGTTTTTTATGCTATATATTTATTTAGGATGTAGGATTTAGGGGTGAGCAAGTGCGCATGATTAAAAATAGATGTTTTGGCTTTCTTTGGTGCATTTCTTTGTTTTTTTAAAGAAGACGCAAAGGAGGAAATGCATTGGAGAGAACTAGAAGAGTTTTTTCAGTATATTATGTACATATGGTTATAATAATGAAAAACAATGTTTCACTTTTGTAGTTAGCAGTATTGCACCCGCTTTGTTCATTCGTAGGGATAGTTGAATGAAACATCCCAACTTTTTTGCTGACAAGTTTGTCTGTTTTAATTATCCCAGATTCTCTGAATTTGAGTCTGGAAGGGAAGTAGTAAATGAGATAAGGCAAAGCATGCATAAATGGTATAAATGTAGTGGTAGTATCCTGCAAAATTATGTGCCAGAAACTAGAAAATATCTTCAAGGAAATTGAGCAAACAAAATCAAAACTCAAAGCAGAAAGATGATTTTTGTGATGCTGCTGTTTCCGCATTTCGGACAAACTGAAATATGCTTTTGACTCCGAGGCGTTGAAAGTCAGATTTTTTATTCATCTTACAAATGTTATGAGTTTTTAAAATGTACCTACATCCACCTACCGAGATTCACACGGACGATGATAGGAAGATTTGTAAACCCTTTTTATCTACAAAGGGCATAAAAATTTGGAATCGAATCCCTGATTATTGTGTACTTTATGTCTTATATTCTGGGAACCATGCTATGAAAAAGGTTTTGCATATAGTGCACGTTCGGCTTTACCTGACTGAACTGTACTGAAAATTGAAATACTTCAATTTGCTTGCGCAAATTCAAATCCAACTTGCGGAACAAGTTCAAACAAAAATACCTTTGCCAGTATGAACAAAAATGAAGTTGTGTGGTAAAGCAATAATAATTGCTATCATATGTCAGCAAATAAGCCAAACCACACCACAATAATAACATGGGCTGTGTTACGGATATGTGCACTTTCGAAATTTATGGTGTGGTTTTGTCGTAATAATAATAATAATAATATTCTGCATGAGGAAGAAAAATTTGCGAGGGTTGAGATTGCTCCCTAGGTGGAAATTTCATGATTCATGTGATGTTGCTGTCTGCACCACACAATTTGTACTTCGTCCTAGTTATTATATGAAAGCACTCAAATTATATATCCTTCATACAGACAAATACATGCATATTTGAACGTTGATTATAGCTTTCACTTTCAGGCTTAATACATGTGACTATTGGGAAATAGGAAGATGGCAGAAGAAAGTTGCAAGGCTTGATTGAATGCTCACGGAGGAGCCAATAATAGTTAGCAAACCTCTGTGGAATTCATTTCACGTCTGAAAGTTTACTCGCTTCAGCGTCACGTATGCCGGAAAACGGGTAGCATCGATTATTATGGCTGACGTAAATTAAATGAAAATTCTTTTTCTTAAAGTCTACATCGGGAGGAGACTGCTGTTACAATCCAATTTACCTTTGAGTGTGCAAATTATAGATTTTAATATTTGAAACCAGTGTTGCATACTAAAGAAAAGCTCTTTGAATGCCTTAGCCAATTATGAAAGATGAGTTATTTTAATAATTAAGATGTACTAAAGTTGAAACGAACTGGAATTTTGTAACTGTGTTTGATGTTATGCTGGCGAAATGTTTATGATTAATATATGGTAGAAAGGTCTGAAAACTTGACGTTTTTCAGGTCAATGTGGAAATGGTGTTTTCGAATTATGCCTACCTGAAGTACTACAGACCAGGAAGAAAATTGTGAATTCATCGCTTAATTCGATACAGCATCTATCAAACCGTGGTCTCACAGGGTTTGAGTGCAATATGACAAAGTATTTTTTGATAATTGCAAACTTTGCAAAACGAATACAGTAATATCGTTATTTTGGTACCTGTTAATTTACCTCACATGTCGCGTATAGATTTAGAATATCTTCCTAAAACACAAACTATTATGAAGTCAAGATGAGTATGCTTACTCATATGAAACAATCATTACCGTATTGTTTAATTACAACAATGATTAGTTATGCATATGATGCATTACTAAATTGAATCGATTTTTTAAAGTCAAAGTGGGCTTACAGAAAAACGTGGTGTCGTAACATCCACCACCACTCTGTGATTGGACGTGGAAAAAACGGTCGATTTAGGTCAAATATTAGGGCCTATGACAAGCCTTTGACCTGTTCCCGCGGAATTGTGTATCTGGGATCTCTGAATAACTGGATACTTCTCCATATTGACAAAAATATTTCAACAAAAATAATCTTGTAAGTTACAAGTTGTAACCGAATATGTTGTGTAACTCGTTTGCATTTCTGTTTGAAAAAGTCAAAGCGGTTGAAATAAGAAGTTTTTTTGTTATCCAACCCCATGCAGCATTTGATTGAGAGTTAAGAAAATAACCGTTTTCGTGATTCTGTTGACAAAAGTCCCCAAATCCCAATCGAGCTCAAATTACATTTTGCAAAATCCAGAGATATTGCAGCAAAGAGATGCTTCTAGAAGAATTATGTGTACAATATCCAGATTTTGTAAGAATATATCTGTGCATGCTTCTCTATGCAGACAACAAATATGATATTATTTTGTACACAGTTTGGTCTTCCTTTTCAATGGTTCATCCAAATAAATCTGTTTTCATTATCAGTACCATACATTCAAGTCTTCATGTTTGTTGACTTTTATTACTGTGTGCCTTCTCTCTAGTGGTTTTGGCTCGTTCAACTTCTGATAAACTGATTATTAAAAAATTTCGAGAGGGTTCGACAACAACTGAATAGACAGCATGCTTAATTTTGTACACCTGAAGAGCCAACAACTGACAAGGGTAAAAAAATGCCAAAAGTAGAAAGTTTTCCTTATGGTCTGACCAATATTTTACAGTGACGGTGACAAAGATGTGACAGGATGCGTGATCGTGACAGAGAGCCAGATGGAAATGGAAATGCGAAATTCGTGCCTCATTCAGCGAGAGAGCGTGTAGTGGTGTTGAGCCTCTCATCAAAACAAATAATAATATCATATTGGATTGGGGTGACACCATCTCCTTTACATAGGCTCGTGAATCCTACTCCAGATCAATTTGAGCGTTGCTGTATCAAGTGAAAAGAAAAACCAACGAGGATGAATCCAGTGTAACTCGAGAACTGAATCAATTTATTTTGTGTTGTTGTATCACGTAGAAAAGCGGATGAACGCGAGAAGAGAGATGGGAAATCGTCAACTAAACTTGCTTTGTTTGGAAGTTTGCATTGTGGCAGTTTGATACACGTATGTATCGACGTGTGCATACAAGAATAAATAAGTATATATACGACATATCTTGTTATGTGTACTAATAGACGTACAAAAATTCACAGCTCCATTCCCAACAGATTATGGTGTTGGGGATATGTGAAATCGAGTAAAATTTTCACAAATCCCCATATCGCATCTTTCACACTCATTTTCTCCGTGTCCCTAAGCAAGAGCCCACTTTTACTGGCTTACGGGAGATGCAGTATGTAACTACACCATACTTTATCACATCCTAACAATACATAATTCAGATAGTTTTTAAAGCACATATACGTATGTGTCTTTATTAACTGATTGCATTTAAGTATACATACTTACATGTGAAATATTATGCGAACAAGCTGGAACTTGAAATATTCGAAAGACATGCATTTGCACGGCTGCAAAAGTTATTTGTATGCACACGCAAAACTGACTGATATGTATGTATACTATAAACCATTTCTTCATAAATTCATAGAGGGATTTGTGTAGCGTGAATAGAAACACATTTTTCAAGTATTTTCCCCTACTCGTCCATGTAACATGACCACTTCTCTGTTTATTTAATCGGAAAGCATACCAAGGTAAATTCCAACCATCCAATCTAGCTTTGATTTTTCCAGAGAAAAAAACGTTTTTTGTCCCCCCCGCATTGTTTACTAAAAGTCATTGGAACATATAACGATTTTACAATCGAAATCTTTGTGGGCATATGTAGTTTTGCAGAAACGATTCCAAATATAAGGTATCATAATAGGATGAAAGAGATAATATCTTTTGCCGCTGAGTTGGATACCACAAATATAATACCCACCGATCCCACTCTAAAGTACTTTTTCAGTAAGTAGGAGAAAGATGGCGATCGACATACGGAACATCACGATCACCGCGAATCCAAGAAAAGGGGATCAGCAAAAGAGGAGAACAAATCATCAAGCAAAGTACACAATTGATTTCTCTCAGAATATATTTGTATATATCTTCAACTTGTTTCCGCCTTCTTCTTTGTCTCATGTCATAGGTTAATAGAATCAAAAACCTTAAGCGCAAGAAAGAGTAAAAGCTAACAAAGATCACTCACATCCACATACCCGACATCATTCACATTCGAGAAAAAATGAAACCAATCCCATCTTATTTTTAGGCAATAATAACAAAAGGATGGTAAAAGGATAACATCTAAAGCTTAAAACCTTATCCTCCAATTCTTTTCTTTTCCAAAAACCAGCCAAGCTTTCCACAGCTATACACATTGCAAAAACCTCTTTCGGATAGGTTTCCAAGCTCAACTTGTTTGAGCAAGAGCGACGGATCTGACCTCCACGAAATTCGAAGAAAACGTAAAGGGAAAAAGGATTTCCATAAAAGCACTTTTTTTGCTGCCCCTACTACCGCACACTGTACATTCTTCTTCCACAGATTATGTATGTATTTTTAGACATAGTGATCAGGATCTCAATGGATGATAAATCAATACATTTTCTGAGAATTTT
>JAQIXX010004793.1:0-15321 GCA_034700605.1 Willowsia nigromaculata
GACCATTGGTATGTGAACAACGTCGATGGTGGATTATCATTTCGTGCATCAGGTTTAATACCTTATTACAGAGTCAGGTATACACATTATAATGAATGGTATTTTGCAACTTTGTCAATGTTGGGGGAGAAACCAACAAAAACTGGTTGTATGAGAATTGGGTTTAAGCTTCCACGGAATTTGTCAGAAAACTGGAGCCATTACCGGCAAGAACAAAACGTATTTCCATGCAAAAGATTTGATAAATTTGGGATCCTGTATTCAAATAGGGATTATGTTGGTAACAATGTAGATGCTACTATAGCAAAGTTGAATGTTAATTTGATGAACGCGTATCACATTTTTGAAAATCACGACCAAAATTTTCAACCCCAAGTTTACGCATGGCATACAGTGTGTAGATCAACGTATGATGATTATTTCAAAAAAAATGTAGGTTTCATCGTGGAATCGGGTATTTATGCATTGCAATCTTCATATCTAGTATGAATATCAGGAATCACATTGAGTCTGTTTTTCGTGAATACCCAGCGAAGCGCAACCTCTTTGTAAGGGCTTTCAAACAATGGAGCTCTTTGAAATGTTTTCAACGTTACAACCAAGCTTGCTCATCACAGTACATTCTTAACAATCCCACTACAAATCTTGAGAGCAGGGTCCGAAATAAAGATTTGGTCAGTTTGTGGCTCGTGTTTATTCTGCTGGAGCTTCTTGCCGTTTCAGTGTTTATAGCAAATCTTCTACTGAAAGATAGAATATTGAATAATTGAATGTAACAATATAATAAATATTTCCTGCTTTGTATTTTTCCTGCAAATGTATGCAATTTATTAAGTCAAATGTCGATGAGGACTGTTTAGTAGCTAGTAGTTTCAATGTTATCATCAGTAATATATTTTTAAAAAATTCAGGCTTTTCTATGATATATGAAATGGGTGATAAATTCCCCAATTAGTGGAGCTAGAAAAGGCGTTGTGTAAATACCTGTCAGAGTTGAAATTGTTCTTTCTGTAAATAGTTAAGCTTTAGTTCGATACAAGCCGTAATTATTATGAATATCCATAGCTTTAAGTATTCTCGGGCAATGAGATTAATCGAAAAAATTAAAAATGTCGGAAAAAAATGTTTGTGGGAACATTTGCTTTTAAAATTGCTCTACAAACTTACCAATAAAAGATAAATATTCTTGAGATGCAGCGTGTGTAAAACTTTGGACAAACCCCAAATCAGAGACTCCTTACTTGCCATTATTAATGTTTCATTCAGTTTAAGGCTATACGGGTCCAAAACGTATGTCAACCTCAGCAAAATTGTTTCGATTGGAAAATATTTACCTGTTTTTAAACACTACATAAACCGTTAATTAAAGTGGCATTTCCAAAGGGATATCTAGAATTTCCACAAAGAATTTTGCTTGAAGATGAGTAATATGCAAAAACTACTTGCATGCATTACATGCAAAATGGGCAAGACAATAAAAATTCATGGCAAATTTCTTGATTTCTTGCGTGCATTTATTGCTTCAGATATTACAAAGCCCTGAATCAGGAAGGGGTTTGCCAAATATACCCCTTATCATTCAATTGGCGGGGTCTCGTTTTGCTTTGGTTGCTGAAAGTACTTCCAAAGATCATGAAATTTCAACATTTGGCAGATACTAGCCGCTTTTAAGTCAATTTCTGTATTGGACGTTTCTTTTTCCAGAAGTGCGTCTTTATAACACATTTGTTATTTAAAACAGGGAAATTCGAATGATTTTTCGTCCAATTTCTGATATGCAAACATGTTTTGGTGGACTTAAAACTTAATAATTTAAGTTTAAATCCCAGTATTATCAATGTTATAAATGCTAATGTTTTCTTGACGTTAGTAAATGACCATAAACATATTTGTAAGTGTTATTAGCATAATGATTGCGTTTAATCTATCGAGAACCCTCATACTACAAATTTATGAAAAGTTTTAGTATTCATGTTTGTAATGGATATAAAATTTAAATTTCAAGTGAACAAGTATGCAATTTTGATTATTCCAAATAATACCGGGTGCATAATTTTTTCACACTCACTTTTCAAATAAATATATATTAATATACTGACCATCATCTTATAATTTCTTCTTCATCATCAAATAATCATCATCTCATATATGTATAATCATCTCATCTTAATTGAATTTTGTGAACTTTGCAGGGATGCCCCTAGCCTCGACAGTTTCCGACAAAATTTCCTCTAAATTAATTAGGCCTTAATTCATTTCACATTGTAATTAATCTAAATACCATTTCCATAAGGTTGTCCCATATCACATAAAAATTATCATGATTAAAGGGAAATGAGACATTTGAAAGTCTGAAATGAATTGTTTTGTTATAACTGTCGCTTGTCAAAATTTTTGACATATTTGGCAATTAACAATTAGTTCAGGATAAGTAAACTAGAATTGCCAGCGCGTGTATGTAAGTGTTGGAAAATGAGATAAACCACCAAATGATATTAACTGGTTATATGGGGATATTTTAGTTTTGCATTACGGAGTACCAGTACTATATCAAGTTGACACGTTAGAGGCAATTCCATGCATAATTAAGCCTTCAGTTACAGAATCTCTCTAGAAGAACTGCATTAGGTTGCCTCATGCCAAGTAGAATATTAGGTATATAAGGTTATATAAGACTCTAAAAATTATCAATTGAAAATGTGACAAGAGACAAGTGATCTTAAGTTGCCAGCGCGTGTAAAGTGTTCGGTAATGAAGACAATGTCCAAATGCGAGACATGTAATTTGTCACAAAAAATGCCAACTTTTTTCCAGCTTTAACTCATCAGAGAACCTGGCTTACCACGGACACCATAAATGATCATCATACTATATTTAAATTAGACAAGATCAAAGAAGAATAAAGGCTTTTTCAGATGCAAAAATGTGAACAGCTTTATCACTCGTAGGCCAAAGTTTTTAACAAATTGTTAAAGCAAAAAATTATCTCGAGTTACTTATTATCCCTCGCTCAAAGTGAGGGAATTGAGGGAAATCTTCAAATGAGAAGCTGGTCAATTTTCATAAAAAAATTCACGGCTGAAGTTTACATGTATCCCGACGAATATAAGAAACAAGCTCAGCAAAATCGCCAGTTTTAGAAATTTTGACATACTTTCATGCTGCATCAACTTTTTTCTAAGTTGCTCTTACAAAGCGAAATAAATATTTATTCTGACACTTAATCATTAGGGATTGTAAATAACGTTTAATTGGAATCACTGCACTGATACAAATGATCGGCTGAAAAATCTAAATTTTTTTGAAAACGATAGAAGCAAACACGTGTTAGATATATTTCTAAATGGTTTTTCCAGTGCAATTTTCACCAAAGTTACACTAAGTTACATAAGTAGTATCTCACTAAATACCTTACAATGAAGGTTCTCTTAAGTATTATTTTTATTACTACCTTAATTGGTTCAAGTCTTAACTCGGTTGCTGGTAGAAATTTTAATGATTATCAAATTTCCCAATTTGACAGTTACTGGCCGCTTATAAATCAGTTTCTGGACTGTACCGTTCACTTTTCTAGAAGTGAGAGATCGTGACAGGAATTGTTTCAAAGTGTTTTACAACTCTGTCATCAGCAAAAACGTTATAACCCTTGTGTAAATATTCACACGTTGTCCCAAGCTGACGTTAGACCAAACACAAACTTTCAGCCAAATGAGACTTTGTATTGGAATGCCAGCAATTTCAGGGATATCACACATTTATAATTTAGCATTCTCACCTCTCAGACTTTGCAGTCGTTGTGTATTGGAACTTCCGGGAGTGAACGAAAACCATGTAGGTTTCTACCAAGCAGAGAGGTACCAATGTGACAAATACGTGTTGATATGTCGAAAGATCCACGCACCAGACTACGTTCTCGTTCCAGTGTCATTGTATTGGGATGTAAGCAAGTTTTTCGGATCTTATTACCATGGTTGGACGGTACACCATAGGGTCTCCCAAATAATTTTGTTGCACGGTGACCGATTTCACGTGTCCGGCATGTGTCTCAAATGCTTCATTTCGAAACGAAAATACAACGAAAACGTTCATTGGAAGGAAGCTCATCAAATGATCTTACCTCGTGTCGCACTTTTGGAGATACTTAATTACATCAAAATTTCTCGGGACGCCCCCCAACTACACCAATGTCCATACACAGGACATAGCAAACTATGTGTTGATAAGCCTTCCCGTTGCGTCCGATCAGTAGAGTCTTGTACTTTGCAGATTTTCTTTGGTCAACATAATACTACAGCCATCCCATCTTTTCAGACAAGAAGGAAAAATTCAGCATATTTATCTCCGAACAATGTATTTGCCTTTGGATCTGATTTCATCGGCTTTAGGAATACCGTTTTCTACAGCAAGCGGAATCGTAGTACCTCACTTACCACTTATTTTTCGCTTTTGTTGGCGTTTGAGTGGAAAGGATGGTTGCTTGTGACAACCAGTCTCTTTTATTTGGGTCTCATGCTGAAGCTCACGCAGCAATATGAAAACTCGTACTTGTGGATGTTTGGAACTCTTTTAGAGCAATGCGATGTCAACAGAAAGCGTGTAAACTGGAAAAGTTGGTATCTTGTTGCGATTTGGTTACATTCAGTGATGCTTGTTCGGATGGCGTACACGTCAACAATGTTCACTTACATGGCGAAAGAGCCTGGGCCTGAGTACGTCCCCGAATCTTTGAAGGATCTGCTTGAGTTTACTGATATTAACTTACATGTTGATATTTCCCAGAGATTGCATCCGAATCGGATGCTAGAAGATATTGGCAATTCATCATTTCGTAGATTGGTTTTAAAACTTTCTGATAGACTCAAGCAGACTGAATTTAACTATTGGCATTTTACCTCTTTGCCAATGCTGGGGGAAGCATTAACAAACACAGGTTGTACGTATCATGGGTTTAAGTTTCCAAAGGATTTATCAGAAAACTGGAGGCTTTTCGAACATACGGGTTACATGTATCCATGCGAAAGATTTGATAAATTTGGGATACTGTATTCAAGTACAGATTATAATACTGTGTACTACTATGCTTCGTTAGCAAAGATAAATATTAATTTAATGAACGCGTATCACATTGTAGATAAAAACGACCAAGATTTTCTACCTAGCCTTTACGCATGGCATGCAAAAGGTAGAGCGACGTATGATCAATATTTTCAAAATTTCTTGGGTTCAATCGTTGAATCGGGTATTCATAAATTGCAGTCTTCTTATGCCACAAGCAAGAATCTCAAACAGATCATTGATTTGGGTTTTTGGGATTTTCCAAATAAACGCGACTTAGTTATAAAGTCTTACAAACATTGGGGATCCTTAGGGTGTTTTCAGCTATACAAGCAAGCATGCTCATCTGAGCACATTTTTGACAATCCAACTAAAAATATTGAGGAAAATGTACGAAACAAAGATTTGGTAAGTTTGTGGCTGGTGTTAATTCTACTGGAGCTGTTCAGTATTTGCGTTTTCATAACGAATTTGCTATTGAAAAATAGGCTTTTGAATAATGGAATAATTTAAATAAAATGGAATAATTTCAATAAGTTACTAACATCCCGTATGGAAAATTAATCTTGCATTTTGGATTTTCCGTAATAATATGCAAGTATATTTTCTTGAGCCGAAATAAAATTTAATATTTACACTATCTAAATTTTTACTACCCTTTCCCAAGAAGATGTCCAAAGGATAGTTTCCAAATAGTGTTGTTTGTACCATTATTTTTCCTATGCGTTCAGATCTCAACATTTGCTTAGATCTAATAATTGATTTTGAAAACATTAAAGCCTTAAGTGAGTTTCATTTAAAAAATTCACTTGACTTGGGTGAATGAAGGAGTGTTTAATATATTTTTATGCATTCATTCATAATTTTTTCTGAAATGTTAATATTTGCCGATAGACAATGTCAATAGCTCTTTACAATGTTTTCCACGTTACAAGCTGGCGTGCTCATCTGAGTACATTCTTCACAATCCATCTGAACATCTTAAGGGCAGGGTACGAAATAAAAATCTGGTCAGTTTGTGGTTGGTGTTTATTCTGCTGGTGCTGCTCGCTTATTTAGTGTTTATTGGAAATCTACTGAAAAATAGAATATTGAATAATTGAACGTACAAATATAAATCATTTTCCTGCTTTGCAAGTGTACGCAATTTGAAAAGACAAATGTCGATGATGAATATTAGTTTAGTAGCTAGTAGTTTCAATGTTATCAACAGTATTATATTTAAAAAAAAATTATGCAATGGACTGAAGATAATTCAGGCTTTCCTATGATGTCTGAGATGTGTGATAAGTTCTCAATAAGTGACGCTAGAAAAAACATTGTTTCAATACCTGTCAGAGTTGAAATTGTCCTTTCTGTACATAATTAAGCTTCAATTAATTAAAAGCTGTAATTATTATGTATACCAATAGCTTTCAGTATACTCGGGTAATAATATGAATGTGTTTGAAGATTAATCGAAAATTTTTAAATGTTTAAATGAAGTGCTATGTTTTATCACTCGTTTATCTATTTGCTCAACAAACTTACCAATAAAAAACAAATATTCTTGAGATGCAGCGCGTGTTAAGTGTTGGAGAAACTCTAAATAAAAGACTTCTGATTTGCTATAAAAAAGTTCAGTGGGTTTAAGGCTGCATAAGATGTTTAGGCTATATAGGAACTCTTTAGGATGTTTTCAACATTACAAGCAAGCCTACTCCGCTAAGTATATTCTTAACAGTCCCGTTGAAAATAATGCGGAATATGTACGAAATAAAGATTTGATAAGCATGTGGCTGGTTTTTGTTCTGCTGGAGGTTTTCACTATATGCGTCTTTATAACAAATTTGTTATTTAAAAGTGAGAAATTTGAATGATTGAGCGTACAGTTACATAATCTTCATATTAATAAGTACTATCTGCATAATGATTGCCTCTAATTATCTAGAACGCATGGACAACAAATTTATCAAATGTTTCAGTATTAATGTTTGCAATGGATATATTAATAAAGTGTCAAGTTAGCAACTATTCCCACAATATTTTACCATATGAAAATGAACTTACGGAGATGATGATGATTCAGTTACGTTATGACATAACCATCATAGAAGCATAACCATCATAGAAGCATAACCATCATCATGATTTATACTAAAGGTGAGCTCAGCGTCAATTTACTCAATCAATTTCTGCTACCTGTCTCATTTCTATTGCGACATTTCCCCAATCGAATGATCGTCTTCTACCTTGTAATTAATTATTAAATTTTTTTAACTTTTCAAAAATACCTAAACCAATTATTAGAAATATTTTATAAAATATTAAAAGCTCTTTCTTGTTCATGAACGGACACATTGTCTTAATAGTAGTTGGCGTGAATCTACATGAAATTACGATTAGACGCCTGGTAAAATTGTATCAATACCTTCTGATAAAAATTCTAATAGGTAAGTCGCACGTTTTTTTAATCAAAATTAATACACAACAGAATCTATCTAGAAGAATACTATTAGGTTGTACTATATCAAGTAGTTATATGAAAGTTGATGAAGATTAATCGAAAACTTTAAATGCTGGGACCATGTGATGACAAAGTGCTTGACAAAATTACCAAAAATATCTTGAAAATGATTAGTCAGTATGTGCGAAGAGTTTGATACTGAGACCACACTGCTACCGAAACACTTGTTATTTACCATGAGCATAATTTTTGACTCGTGACCCTTTTGTGCATGCAAGTTTTAATGTCTACATTCTTATTCCATTATAGTAATCAGTAAAATAAAACCTCATTTCTCAAATTTTAGAAACATGATCGCTTCCGGGCTACGTTTATATGAAATTTTAATCTGGATATTTGAGCTAAAATGTAATATTTTGGAAACGTTTTATTTCAATTTTTTAAAATTTCTCCCCTAGTAACTTCAAAACATGAATACTTTTCCATACTAGTTCCAATTTGCGTTTCTGAGAGCTTTTGATTACATAATTGTTTGTTTCATTATCGATGCTTCAGTGTTTAAACTATCTTAACGCGTATCACTGCTAATATAAAAACGGTACAAAAATTATCACTCTCCCAGAATGACTTTGAAACCAAGTAGCTTCTAACAAAAACCCAATTTTATAAATCCAAAGGACACAAATTTAGGAATTTTCTAAGCTATAAAAAATGACTAACGTTACATTTATGATCGACACAATGCAAATGTAAACAGTTTTGCATACTGTTCAACTTTTGATAGAACTTCTTTTATCGTAAGTGACACACCGTAAAATCTTAAATAGACGCCCCGGCGTCTATGGACTAAAAAGTTGACGGAGTAAATACAATCCCCCCCTTATTACGCGCCCCCTCCAAATAGACGCCCCATCAATTAAATTTTACAGAGAAATGCATTATGTACAAGAATACAATATGTATGCATTTAAGTTACCATAAATCACAGTATTTGAACCGTTTTGCCTTAGATGTAAATTTTCCACACACAGAACATACAACATCCCACGATAATCTTAATTTTCAACTAATATTTATGCATCACGATGAAGATATTTTTGAAAAAATTTCAAACCAAAAGTTGACGGATTAAATAGACGCCCCTCTTTCTTACGCGCCTCCCTTCATTAAACGCCCCGGCGTCTACGGATGAAAAAATCGATTATGCACCTAGACGTCGGGGCGTCTATTTCAGATTTTACGGTAGTTTAAAAGTAAACAATATTGTTAAATTATACCATTTAAAAACCCCATTCATATTTCCAGGGTGATACTTATTCAGTTATTGTGAGTCTTATAAGAAATGGATTTCAAATTTAGAATCAGCGAGTCCAAATTAGTTAGAATTTACTAACGAGAACCCATAACTAAAATAACACTTGGGGATCATACTTTGTCAGTTTACAACGATCATTCAAATTATATAATACATACATAATACATTAATTAACTAACAATTAAGCAAAATAAAGACGGATGAAGTTTATTATGTTCTAAATATGTTTGTGTCAATAATAAGGATACGTTTATGCCATTAGCAAGCCTTCCTACACTAAATGAATACTATGTTTTTATTTTGAAACTATTTCCTTAACTAAGCTAGAAACTGAGAACTACTTATATGTATTCAAAAGTATGAGTAATGTTTTGATATAACTATTATTCATTTTATATTTCGTTCCACCTCATATGCATAAATTTCTATTATTAAAGACCATGTATCATGTCTCCAGTATGTTACCTGAACTACTCCAATACTTTTTAAAGCTTTGTGAAGAGTTCCGCTTTCATTACATTAACAAATACATTTGATGAAAAACCACGACAGTTTTCATCTTTACACTACTAATGCAATATTTGGGTTGATGTAAAATTCAACAAAATATTACAAATCAGCAAAATACGTTGATACTCTTCAGATAGCATTAAATATTTCATGAATGCAAATTGGTATATATATATATATTTTACAATATTGATATAGAAAGTTTAAGTGCCCACTACACTAGTGATATTTTGGGTTTAGTTTACTACAGATAACAAACCTAGACCAGTGTAAACTAAGTTTTTAAGAAGTTACGTTAACATTTACCTGTACTTAAATGTATAAACTATTTTGCATCAAAATTTAGCAAATCCAAGATTTTCTACAACCTCTGAGGACTAAAGAGTAATATTTAAATTATATAACTTTATCATTCTAATCATTCAAGTATCATGGTAACCTGAACGTTTAGTCCAAAAGTATAATATTTGCGCTTTGAGCCACTACAAATTCAAGCATGACCAGCGGTGTCAGTTTATCTACAAATTTACTTTTAGTGATCCTTATTTTTAATGGGGCACATGATGCATAAAACCGATTCTCCCACTTCACATCAAACAAGTTTTGTTTAATCTTCGTTCTTTCAATTTTCAACCTCATCAATATATCGCTTGATTGAGTATGCACCTTTGACATTTCCCCAATATACAAGACGATAACCAATAGACAATTCACAATTAAAAGCATTAAGTCAAAACTGAACATAACATCAAGATGTTCAACTTTCACTAAGACTGCAACAATAAAAACTGTGACTGTCGTTGTGGATGTAATAAGGGTTCCAATAAGATGTCCACTCAGAACTTCATTCAGTGATGCGAGCAAAATCTGAAGCTCTCGGAACATTTGTGCTCGTTGATGTACTGCGTACTTTTTGGATCCGAAACAAACCTTATTGAACCTTAAAAAGCAAAATATAAAATAAACACAAATATTCTTTAAAAATATATTATTTTATACAAGGTTTTCTTACAGTTTCAAGTTGTCCACCAATATTGCTGGTGCAAGATTACACATCGTTGCTGCAAAGCAGCTAGGGTAAAATCCAATTTCCCAAACTAAAGTGTTTATCAAACAAATAAAGAATTTTCCAGCCAAATAGAATACCTGACCATTATCAGGATTCGGTATTAACCAATATCCCACTAAAGTTGGAATCCAGGGAGTTTCCCAGTGGAGTCCAAACACGAAAAACACAGGGAATACTTTACTCGTTAATATCGTTAACAAAGCAAAGTAAATACTCATCATTTCCACAATAGTTTGTTCTGTAATGTTTTTTAATGATTTGCCATGCCTTTTATCAAACAGAATGAGATTGTTTATAAGAAATGCAATTTCTGACGGTTTGTTTCTCAAGAAAAAACAAAAACTGGTATCAAAAACCAGTACTGCAATAGTTAACCAGGAGAGTATTTTGGTTTTATTATCTACACTAGTGGATGGGATAAATAATATTTGAATTATTACAAGAAATAAGTGTGTGGTGATGACGCAAAGTTTTGTGGCAACATTTTTGAAACTCTTTGAGTCAGTTGGTGCACGTAGTAAAATTTGGGAAATTGCTTTTGTATCATTTTGAATGAACCATTCTAAACGAATTGCGTGAAGTCGTCCTAAGAAACTTTTAGTTTTACCAAAGATTCTGACAAATTCCATCTTTAAGACTATAAATGCAGATGAAAACTATACGATGAGCAATTGCGTTATAAGTTACAAAATGTTAAAACTCCTAGTCTCATTTGAGTCACAAATATCCTTTCATGAGTTACGGTTATAAAAGCTTTAAATAACTTAGTTTGGTTTAAATGGTGACCTAATATTCACTAATCCACGGTTACTACTGAACAGCGGTGTTCCATTATTATTTTAATGATTCAAGATAATGGCATCATTTCTTTTTGGTTACAGGAACACTTTTCTTGCCAAATCCAAGCTCTGAGTACTCATTTAAACGATTATCTATAAACACGTGGTTATATATTATTACGACTTACACAACTACTACGAAAGGTTTAATATGAACTGCTGGACTTTCCTAACTCAAGAAAGTCCATGGAGCCTAAGTGATTTGAATAATTCAGTTTAAAAGCATGATATACATAATATTCACTGATAACATTCGCTTCTTCTTAAGCTAAAACGATATCATTAACTATAATCCCCTTGTCCATAAACGTAATGAGATTTTAACAAATGATATTCGTTACACAGTTATGCATTAAGGATTCCTATACAATATATTTTGATGTTACTAACGATTAGATATTTAATATCCTATTGAAAAAGTTAAGCTGAATAATATGTATTATTTTGACAGATTAGTTATTTTAAAAGTGTTATCGGTCTTACCCGCCGTAAATATAGAAATTTTATACGGCGCGTGTATGTTTTGCATAATTGCTCAAAATAATTAATTTGAAATCTTTACTTCAATATTCGTGTGTGTTCCCTCAGATAATTCTTTTAAACCGGTCCTAGTTTTTGGTTTTAGAAATTTTATGAGCAACTTGGCAGCACTGAAGCTGCAGCATTCTTTTGTCAATTTCTAGTAGTAACAAACTTTATTATGTGCTGAAACAATTTATGGTCACGTATGTATGTATATTTTCGGTCAATTGAAACAAATCATCAAATCATTTTATTCAGTCTTACGATGCCCCATGAAGCAACTTGATTATGCATCACATGAAGATTAATCTGACATCAATACGCTATACTTTACGCTTAATAGGCACTTTTAATCAATGAATTTTTAACAAACCGAAGACTTCATGATTATTCGGTACAATCTACCAAGATAAACAAAGTTTCACAAAAACTGAATGATCAAAGTTACATTATAACTGATAAGGATTTCCATGTGGATTTAAGATATCTGCGTCCATGTCGTCCTCAGGTTCCTGCTTGTAAGTCGTGAAGGTGTCCCATATCGCTTTGCCTGTTAACCCATAATCAATACCAAATATGACCCTCAGGAAACTCAACAGCATTGTCGAATTTGTCTGGAACGGGATATCCTTCACTCTCATCTCGTACTGCGGGTCGTAGACGAATTCGATTTTGAGGGAGCGATCGGACTCCACGTCAGTGACAACTATCCCGTCGTCGTCCTTTTCCTTAAAGTGGCACTTGAGGGAGACCCTGTGGTCCTCATTTCCCCTGGCCTGTCAAAAACAACAAAATATTTTAATCAGCCATCAATCATAAGACTCAAACCCCAACAAGTAGAGGGACTAATTATTAATTGTTAATATGGTACTTGGTGACACATGGAAGCGCTTACCTTACCCTGTAAATGTCATCGATATTCACCAACTCGATGGTCATCCTCCCCAGGGGAATCTCGAGGTACTCCTCCTCAATACATTTCGATAAGCCTGGCATCCAGTTGAGAGTGTAGAAAAACGTCTGCTTGGGACTGCCCCGAAACAGGTAGAGGACAGAGAATGGAGCCAATTTTCTAAAAGACAAAAATAAATAATTAAAAGGCTTTCTTACATTACTTATCTTTAAGTCAATCAAATGTCAAATATGAAGACATGTACTCACTTGGAAATTGAAACCTTCTCCTTGATTCCCACCTGCCTCAGTTTCAAATACTTTCTGGGCTGCAGCATTCCAAAGAGCTTTTCCACCTGTCGCATTTTCTCCTCAAGATTCCTCTGCATGTCTTCATCCCTTGGCTCCTCCCTCTTTGTCTCCTTCCAACTCCCCTCCCGTTGGCCATACTTTTCTCTGAGATCCACCCCTTTTGGAATTTGCACTTGAAGGAAGGAGAGGAATTCATCAGAATCCTTAATTAAAAAGAGAGCAGGAGAGATATTGGTCCACGAGTGGAGCACCACAATGTCGATGTCTAGCATGGAGTGGAATTTGGAGGTATGATGGCTGATTGTATTTCGGTTCTTGATGTGATATGGCACCAAATCCATGAACAGAGGGTCCGTCACTTCTACAATTAAAATAACCATAAAAATATTTAATTTTTTACTTCATTTCTTTCAATTTGAGTTTTTTGTCTGTTTTTAAAAGTAAAGCCTTACGGATATCCCATGAGTCTGGCAGAGGTCGATCCGAAATCTTCTTCAACAGTCTTTCAGAGAGATTTACTTTTGAGGGTGGAATCACTTGGTAGAAGTCAGTTCCAATGATCATGGTTTCCCCCGCGTCAGTGACTGGAACTTCTTGCCTATTAAAATACAACAAAAATAAATAAATTATTCCTGAAGTCTGATGTCATCATTTGGAAACTAGTGGAAAGGCTTACCATGGAGGATACACTCGAACAACCACTCCATCTTTGATGTCGCTCATATCAACTGGTCGAAAAAGAACGCACCGGTCCCTTCCTTCCTTCAGGTCATAGGCTACAGTGAGGAAACGCTTTTCCTGAATGTCGACCACCTTCCTGATAAGCAGTTGGAGGGAACTCTTATCATCAAACTTGCCAGTGCGGAGGTCATGCGAGAAAAGTCTGATGGAGGAGTCGTAGCAAGTCTTTATGTCCAGGAAACTTTGGAGCAGAGAGGTTGACTTATCTGGTGTCGGATCATTGGTGGTGGAAGAAGTTACCAT
The DNA here is from genome assembly GCA_034700605.1 of Willowsia nigromaculata. Lineage (NCBI taxonomy): Eukaryota > Metazoa > Arthropoda > Collembola > Entomobryomorpha > Entomobryidae > Willowsia > Willowsia nigromaculata. The sequence continues at coordinate 13,944 of JAQIXX010004793.1, forward strand.
CTGTTCCAGTACTCCTGAGTGGTCAGTTGCTTCAATAGTGATGGCGGCTGTGTCCTGATGATTCCACTCCGACATGGGAGTCCTGCTCGCTGAAGCTTGTGGCGTCATGAAACGGTTGAAGCCGCGCTGTGGAAACTTTCTCTTGGTTTTCGAGCTGACTGGAGAATCCACGGGCACAATGCTGGACTCCAGATTGCTGAGTTCATCGTCTTCACCTCCACGCCTTGGAGTGGATGGAGGATCTATTTCCTCAACCAGACTTTCCCAATTCGTTGATAAAGTGGCTGTAGATTTTTCACTCCTTTCTCGAAGAGGTACACTTTTGAAGGTGGCGGTGGGAGGCAGTTTTGACCATGGGTGGTTCTGGAGATCCATCTGGATAAATTTTTGGAGGAACTCTTTTCGTGGATTGTGGGATTGGATAGGTCCTCGATTTCTGTGTCTAGTGACAGGGCTACTGCAGCTGAGCAGCGAGTCAAACCACTACAACAGCTGTCCGGTTACTTAATTTGCATTTCTCCTCTCTTGTCAGTTGACGGGATCATCCATCTATCATGTTATCATGGAGGGTGGGTGGGGGTCGTCAAGGCATGTTTGCTCAAAATAAAACGGGATTTATAACGGAACGGGAAAACGGAAAATTATCAAAATATTGCTTTTCAGGAATTCATATATGTGCATTTTCATCCCAGAATTTACTACAAATATCAGAGAAAAAGCAGCCATGATGCAATGCAGGGAGATGCGAAGATGTGAAGACCAGTATATGTTCCTTGCAATCGGTCTTCACATCTTGAGAAAATAGATCCTCCATCCACTCCAAGACATGGAGGTGAAGACAATAAACTCAGCAATCTGGAGTCCAGAATTGTAATATGGAGTATATTATACTCCATCTCTCTTCGTTTTCTCTTTACAATAGCATACTTCAATCGTCGATATTTTTGAAACGATTGATTTAAATCTGACATTATGTAAGCCTAATTTGTCTCTCTTGTTGTCTAAAAGACTGTAAGTATTAGTGCTCCTCGGTTTTGCCCTCGGAAATTACGGTTTCAACGCCAGCATTCTTCTTGAGCGGCAGTCCAAATTCTCATTTTTAAACACGAATGAGAATTTGGACTGCCGCTCAAGAAGAATGCTGGCAGTCCAAATTCTCATTTTTAAACACGAATGAAAACCTTAGAATTTCTTCCAATTGACGAGGAGACACCCTGTGACACCAGTTGGAGGTGGCGCTGATGGATAAGCATCTGGGTAGTTTCCAAATGTCCAACCAACCTCGCCAGAAGGTTCCGCGTCGGAAGCAATTACTTACATAGGATATTTTTATCGTTGTTCCTGGAGTCATACGGTCTCCTGCTTGCACATCCTCCTC
>JAQIXX010004794.1:0-15362 GCA_034700605.1 Willowsia nigromaculata
GCTTGATGAATCCCATCCCCAAGATTAAACCCAACGTGAACGCTGAATGGACTCGTGATAATTATGTCTCCTGGAACGAACAAAACAAACAGTTGCAAATTTACGTTAAAAATGGAACATGAAAACATTCTGTTGATGGAGTGAAGCCAGAAAAAAGCAAGACAACAGCTTTGGAATACACATACCTGGCATTTGGATGGTCTGAAAAAAATAATGCAAACATTACACAACTGCGTGTACGCAATAACCAAAGTTTGTTTCTATTATTGAAGCAAATTACTGCAGAGCAAAATTGCTTGAACATACCCATGAGAACGGAATGCCTCTGCGAATGAGCTCTCTGGGATGAACCACAAATTGTTTGTGTCTATCCAAACATATTTAGAACATTAACATTTTCATTGACATGTCATTCAGGATGTGTATGTTGAAGTTTTAGAGGTACTTAAAAATGTCTGATTACATCAAAATGTCATTGCACCCATCCTTGAAAATCCTTCGTTCTTCTTTGCCTTTCGGATGGATGATAGTTTTAAAGATTTCCTCCAAAAGCTTAATGTACTCAGGTACATGTTCAGCAGCTATGGCGAGCCAGAATTTTCCTTGTCCGTAAAACCCCACGTTAATGCTATCATAAAATGAAACAGTTAGTTAAGATGACAGTTTGCATCTTATTGCTGGCTTTAATATCATTCTGGCACGGGTGTTTACTTACCTATACATCGACCCGTCCTCTGGAACGATTGAAAATGAACATTTCAGTTATAGGAATGTTAAAATACACTAGCCATTTGTAACAATCAAATTTCAATAATTGTTATTGCTTCATACCATAATGAGAAGGAAATCCACTCATGCTTTTCGACAAGTAAACAAAATTAGTAGTGATTCCATGAGCATCCTCAAAGCATCGGATGACGTCCACCAGAGTGTCCAGATTAGCAAAGTCTAATGATCCTGCCACTTCAGGAACACACAGCGAAAGTTCAAGATCGTTGACATACTTTCTTGTGAACCTATCTGTATGATCAAAAAAGTTGTCTGCCATCTGTGAAATCTCCGCATCCTTTGGGCTGTACTTCTTACTACAAATAACAAACATGAAAAAATGTTGCACCGTTCCAATCATTTTAAATAATTAAATATCCAATTTTTAATTCGTATTGTATTGCCCCAACTTACTTAGAACTTGCATTAAAAAACTCTTTCACTGTACATCCTTGGAATGATGGAGTATCTTGTTGGTACAAAAACCCAGAGGGACTTGAGTTTACATTTTTTGGTAGCGTTCCAACTCTCCTTCCCTTCATCAAGCAATACTTGTCTATACGACGAGTTTCGATGAATTCTTCAATAACCGCCTTTGTGGTTAACGAATAAGGATCCCCAGTTTCCAGTTTAAGTATTCCACCGCGGAATGCATTCTCGCTTCTTAAGACTGCAATTGATTCAGAAAACCGCCGACGTTTCCACTTTTCCAGTTCGGTTGGTTCCGTGAGAGATATGACCTGAATTTCGTTTCTTCCTGCATGAGCATCTTTCTTCCATACGTACTCACCTATCAATAAATAATATCAATTAGATTTGTTGACCAACACTGGATCAATGGAACATTAATTGTGATCGTGTCGTTTTGGTCTTTAACAAAACACGGGAATTTTTCATATTTTCATATTGAAATAGTCTTACTTGTGTATGGAAATACATCTAGCTCCCCGGAAGTCCCTGAAAAGGAAAAAATACACATTTTGTACAAAAAATTCACAGGGGATTTCTTCTTAGTGCTAAATCGAATAATATAGGGGTAAATCTGAACGTTGGTGGCACATACCGACGTCAGATTTACGGCTTGTTCTGAAGTTTTTTTTGTATGCGTTCTCAGCCATTTTCACTACACCTTTACCCACACAGAGAAATCTTCGCAAAACTTGACAAGTATTGAAAACTTGCAGATAGAAATGATTGGAGTTTTGATTATAAACTTGAAGAGCAGAAGGAAGCCGATCTCCACTTGACTTGTTTTGAATGGTAGTAATATTGGTAAAAGAATTATTTGCAAGGCTGCTTCAACGAGCAAGAAATGACCACAAAGCACAAACGAAGAATGGGAAGCCGACACCACCGAGAGGATTTTCCACCTGGATTTTTTAATGCTTACTGAAGCAATACAATACTGTATTGGAGCAAACGACCTTTTGCATTCCAATACATAACCTATAAGTAAATGCACTGGACGGTCAAGCTACAATCATATACTTCAACTGCAGTTACATACACAAAAAATGATGGCATTGTCGAGCGAAAAGTTCCTTATCATTCCTTCTGAGAATGTCTTTTTCATGATTTGGAGTGTCTATTACATACTTCCCTAGTTCTACACAAATTTTCAAAGCGCATAATTTCATCTACTGACGAACCACCGTGTTTTGGATTTGCATTTTAATTAGCATAATATGCCCAGCAATTACAGGCAAGAGAGACATGCAAATGACATTCGACCCATCGTTCCTTCCTAGCACGGAATTCATCCATTTCCACTCCACGACAAAGCTCTTTTCAACAAGGTGAACGATCCTACTTATTTTCCTTTTCTTCATTTCATGCATGCTTCGGCTTTCTTTGGGACACGTTTGTGCATTAGTAATCAATTGGGATTTTATAGAGGAAATGTTCACTCTCCCAATTTGAGTTATAAAACATTCAGCAATAATACACAGAAACCACGGGCTCCATACAAGTCGTCAGTTAGATCGAATAATAATATGATAATATGAGAGGTGTAATGTTATCACAGTAATATTTTCTGATTTTTGTGGTCTTGTGTGGCATGTAAAAAGAAAGATAAAGTTATACCAAGCAGTAATAGATATTATAACTGTTGAGGATTTTTGCTTCAAATTTTGTTTGCATGGCATGCTGACATTGGACAGCAAAGAAAGAAACAAATTCCAGCAGACACGCTGCATGTATATGGTTTGTGCCTAAGTTCATTAGATGAAATCACTCATTCTTCCTTCTAAAATACAGTAAAGTATGCAAAGTTATGATATTGGTAGGTTGATTTTATGCGGAATAGTCGGAACACTTAGCAATAAGATTTTAAGAAGTCGGAACCACCGCTTCGATATTATTACAGACCAAAGCAAGCACAGGACACATTTTCCATGAACGATTAGAAATGATCAAAATGTACTCTCCAACACAATTATGCGTTTCATGATGAAGGTATCAAAACCGAACAAAGGTATTTTGTAGCACTACATTAATGCTAATACTGATGTTGGGTTGATTGGTCTGACTACAAAAAATATTCAAATTTTGAGTTAAAAATAATTTTGAACTGGATGAAAACGAATTATTTTTCATTGGATGAGCGAGCAAAATGATGTGACGGCAGAGCTGCGTTGGATGATACTTTGACTCTGAGCTGAGCATGAAGTCGCCTCCATTCCACACATTTTCGTATCCCTCAATCACAGCGGATAAATATCGAGTCATTAATTTATTGTTGTTATTTATCAGCCGTGCCTCAATCCAGAAAGCTCATGGGCTTGCAGGCTAGCACAAATATGTTCTCTTTGTTCCCTTTCTTCATCTCCATGGCGTCATGATGATAACCTGCCAAGCTGGAAAATGGAAAGCAAACTATAACACTTGTGAATGAATTCATTCATGCTCGAATACAGCATACATCATAATATAATAATTTTCAAACTTTAATTGCTCACAATTGCGGCACAAACCTGACACATAAAACCAATTGCTGGAAGTTGTAGAGTTGTAGACCATATTCCTTGCTTCCTATAATGTATTCACTATGGATGCAAAAATTCATTGCAGCTGAGATATAAAACTAAAACCAATGAGATACATCTTTTGCAATGTTCTCTTCCGCAGAGAGGTTGAAGCAAAAAGTTCAGTAATATCGGCAAAAAATTCATACCTGAGTAATCATTATAGGTTTTATGAAGTAAAGGGATACATTTAGATCATTGCAATACCCAACATAGCTTTTATTTTTTATGCAAGCGATTGCAATTGCATAGTCTACATTTTAATCAAAACGCATCATGAACCCTTCACAATGGGATAAAGATGTAGGCGAGGAAATGTTATTGCTCCATATAATGTTTTAAAGACATGTCGTTGCCAAACACACATCACAAGTACCACCGAGTGATATTTTATGATTTTATGAGTTCCACGTATATGATGACAACAAGAAAGTCTATAAAGTAAAAAATATCATATCTCCTCTCCACTTTCCTCACAGGATTTAGCATGTGTACTAAGGAATTTCTGGATAGACGACGGGAGAAAAGTAAATGCAACGATTCAAAATAAAAGCATTCGCGAAAAGGAACTTATGATTGAGTATTTTGGTTGTGTGCAATTCGATAAAACGCTACTACTCTCTCAGGGTTCCAAAAACCGTCCTGTCATGCTATACAGGGTCAAAAACTCGCTCCCTTTTTATCGAATACATCACACATTCACCTTTCACATGTACACAGTAGCCAAGAAAATCCCAAATTGCTTACAGGGCAGGATCGTAAGGCAGAAATGCAAATGGTACGACAACATTTTTTTGTACTGCGTACTCCAGAGCACAAAGCATTCAATCAGATGACGTCATTGAATCACAGACCAAAACCATTTCCCTGAGCAAAAAAATGTGCAACCCCCAGGACACATTTTTATGAAATTGGTAATTGGTTTTAACTTTTTAACTCCTAAATGTCTTTTAGACATCGTTGTATTTCTTGAAAAAACTGGTAGAATTCAGAAATTCACAGAATCACTAAAAACAAAATCATTAAAAAATTTTAATAAAAACTGCTATTCTAAACTTGGTTACTCAGATTTATCTGGCAATGTGTTATTAATTATTAAACTTTTGCTGTAATTACCACCAGCTTGGTCTAACCTGTAACACCATATATAAGTAAACAAGCCAGACGTCAAGTTTTACAGCGAAGAGTAACAAGATAAACGAAATCGTCTTGTATAAATAACAATTGAGGTGTGTCAATTGCGTGTTTACACTCGCTAATAAAAACAATTTTAACTTATCTCATAGCAAAATCCCTCCAGGACGCTTTTTAGGAATTTTTTTTGAATGTAGAGTCAACAAAATGGTAGAATGGAGTTTATACCAAAACCAAACTTGTGCACACAGGTTACTCACAGCACAATTATTAACATTACTAGAGGAGACGAAGTTGATAAAATGTTAAAAAACGATCGCAACGAACCATCCTCCTCCCTTTGGTCCGCCCCCGTCATCCTAGTGCGATACGAAACCCCAAATAGTGAATTAGATTCTGTGTAGATCATAGAAACTAACTAAGTAACCAGAAAAGGCAACTACTCTCTCCACAGAATAGACGATACCATATATCAGTTACTTGGTGCGTTATTCTTTTCAATGCTAGATTGTGATGAGGTTAGAATTGAAAAAAATAGCAAGGAAAAAACTTAGCTTTATTACCCCAGACGGACTCAACCATGTAAATGGTGGTTGGTGTACACATAAATAATTCATTATCATGGGGATAGCTGTTTTTAATTGTGCGAATGAAATGGTGGTGCTCGTAGTCCGCTTTCTTTGTCCAGAGAACGACCACCGACCATTCAGTTTAACTTTCGCTTCTCCCCTGGTATGTCAGGCCCCCGCTATCTGCACTCCAGCCATCTTTTGCTATCCCTTCAAGTAGTCGTAGTTTTGCAAGAACTAGCCCTCCACGATCTTCCGATACCCCCACGCTGACATAGTGAGCGACAGTGGTGAGCTTTCTAACGACTCAGCCTGATTTCGTAGGTCAACTGGTACCCATAGGCCTATTAATCGTTTTGATTTTGGTTAGATTATTATTCCAGGTCCTCCAGATCCGTGTCAGCGAGGAGGAGAGGCTTGTCCCGTTTCAGGTGTATATTTTGTGATACATCAACTAGACATATCCAACGTTATTTGAAATTGAAAAGCTTAGCATTGGAAGTATACTGCGAACGATTTGGATTATCCAGTTTAAGGATAAAATTACAAAAAACCTTAAGATGGAAGATAAATCAGGTTGTATTATGCCCGGGGAAGAAGCAGATAAAAGCTCACATAGAAGATCTACAAACCATGGTGCAGAAACCATCCGAAAGAAAAGTTTGGAGGTGTCAAAAAAGCAGAAGAAAGATAAAAAGCGCCCAATAAAGAAGAAAACACTGCCGCCACCGTTAGGTAAGATTACAAACCTATCTTGTATTTTATTGCATTTAAATTTCAAGAAAAGACATTTTACAAAATATAAATTAACAAACCCTATCAATCTTATCTTAACAATCTTTCAATCTTTCGTTTATTCAGGTACTGGTGAGAAGTTGTCGTTTGAAGATTTAGTTCGTATCATCAGGGAAAACAATGAAACAAACTTAAAGAGTTTGATTAAAGAGTTCAAGTTGGGAAAAAAAGCTTATAAAAAAGAGAAAATCGAAATTAAAAAACGTCAACTGAAACTTGTTGAAAAACGTAAAAAGTTAGAAGCAAACATGACAAAAATTAAGAAACTATGGGTTCAGATGTATGAACCTGAGTCACCCGCTGCCCTTGTGTATACTATTGAAGATGCTTTTGGTACTGGCGAGGAAGATTTCAAACGGGGGTTATCAGTCTTGGAATCTTTGGCCAAAGCTAGAGAACAAAGAGATGAAGAAAAAATTAATGAAATTTTAACGGGTAACACTATTACTAAATTAACCAGTCTCTTTGGAATTGAATTAGATGTTTTAGAACTTGTATCATATATAGATTACCTGAGGAATATATTTTAATTTTTTATAAAATTCCAATTGGTTTTTCAGAGCTCTTTAAACCTGACTCCACCTCTGACACTTCCTCCGCAGCTGGAAATTAAACATATTACTGATATTCACAAAAAATGCTTTAAAATCCAAGATAGCGAAGGCCTGTCGCACGTTCTTGAATGGCCTTACAAGTCTAGCAATGGAGATCAATTAGTGGTAGAAGTATTTCTTACATGTAATATACATTAGCCTTGTAATTCTCATTTTTCTTAGACTTAGAAGAGTTAGCTTTCTGATGTTTGCATAGGTTTTAGCGTTGGAAATTTGAAGTAAATTTAAAATTATCAATTCAGCATTGTTTACTAGTGAGATAATTAAATGATGTTGAGTGTTAAAAGGTTGCCATGGGGTCATTTGACATAAGAATGTTTAACATTTAAGAATGAGAAAATAACATGTATTTGTATGTAGTTTAATTCAGTGGAATTATGTTTGTGCTAACAATTGTACATAAATTTTTGTAAAAAATTTCAGTCAATAATCTTTTGGTATCGTTTCTTTGAAAAGTTGCTCTACATTAGAAACCGTGATCAAACCTGAAATTTTGCATAAAAAAATCTTGCAACACTGCAAATCTACAAATCGCCCTAAAACATCTTAATTTGCGAATTTCGACATTTTACGAAAAAACCGTCTAGAGAATCATAAAAGCAGCGTTCATGTCAAGTTGCAGCTCAATCCGTCGAAAAATGTGGAAAAAATCCACTGCCCTTCGAAATTTAAATTTTGCACATTGAACCACATTGCGAAAACCTCAAATTTTTTGCAAAAACGTACCACACACCATACTACTACCTTTTTACTAATTTTTTACGAGGAATCATCCTATGATATTGTTTTTTGAATTTTTGAGTTTCGGTTCAAGGCATTTCCTATAAGCTATGGAGTTACTCACTTGTAATTTAACATGAGGTTTCACATTCAGAATTTAACACGGGGTTTAGCATAGGGAATTCAACATTAGAATTTGGACAAAAGCAGCTCAACTGTCTGGTAATTGTAGATTAGTATTAAAACAATATAAAAACTGTATGTTTCGTACACATATTCCGTCCCAATTCATTTATGTATGTACTAGAGATTCTGGATATTGTAAATTATCTTTGAAATCATAACTGTAAAATAACAGCAAATTTTAATTTTAAACTTGCATAGCCGGGGCCTCGTCAAGCATTGGGCTTTACTCTACTACTACTACTATTTTTCCCCAGGGGCAAATATCTTATTTTTCTCAGATTCCCCATGCTTGAGAGTCCAGGTGTGACAAATATCACTCCGTTACTCCAAACTTTGATTTATGACACCTCCCACGGGGGCAATTTGACCCCAGAGGCAAATATCTTATTTTTCTCGGATTCCCTATGCTTGAAAGCACAGGTGTGACAAATTCCAGCCCGTTACTATAAAATTTTATTTTTATTTAGAATTCATGCCATACCGGTAATTTATGCAGTTACTACCAAGCGCTGATCTGAATAATTTACAAAATTAACTGCAGATACAAAACGCTTGAGAGGTGACACGTATAATTAAATAGATGTTTTCGACTATGCTCCATTCAATGGAAAAGGAATTTTTACAGTCGGTTGTTTCCGTATCCATGTCATCCCATTGATAGTCGAGTTGAACAGTTTGCCTTATCAATAAAACGTAGGAGAACTTGAGCTGAGCTGATCAATAATAAATGGTGAAACGGCAAAAGGGAGGAGAATGCTATAATATTATGTAGTTATAAGGCAAGGAAGATTTAAGGGACAGCTATCTATTAAAACAGTGATTGAGTAGGATAATGAGATTTGGAGATGATATTGAAAGATAGCCCAGAAGCGGAGCAAATCTTCATTTTAGAAAATCGATCAACGTTTGAAAATATGGCTAAAAGATTATTAAGTGATTTTATAAGAGGTAATGTTGACGACTAAAAGTAAAATATTGGGTTTTCTGCTCAAGTGCCACTTGAGAGGGTGTGCTGTGAAAAGATCTTTACCATGTGAAGAGGGGTCATGAAATCATTTACAGATCTACAAATTCTGTTATAAATTCAGATTTACTTTTCGATGAAACACATTTCTTCAACAACATAATAGTGACCGATCAAGTTGACACAATTATGCGCGTATTTTACTTGCACGACATCCATATAGGTAATCTAGCCCACAAATTCTTTCATTCAGGTTTAAGGACTTGTGTGTGTTTTTCTGGCGTTTAAAAATAGGATTTTCATAAAACTTAGCCAAAATAACAAGTGCAGTTACAAGACCACCTTTCAATTTTACAATGAGCATCGTTGTCATATTATTGTCAGTGGTTAGAATTGTAGTCTATCAAGATATTTTAAAAATTCCAAACGAATATCGTGTTATGAATTGACCAGGATCAGTCGTCACCGTCATCTCTCCGGGTTGTCGTTTCCACATTTTTGTCCTTGTTATGTTGCGTGCTCATAAAATTAGAGGAGTTGCATTGCTAGTCGTGGTGGCGGTGGTTTGTGATACAGTTAACCAATCAAGTTTTTTCTCCCAGACCAGTAATATAATAATATATAGCATGTTTTTTGTCATTGTTTCTTTACTTTAGTGTAGCATGTTTGTTGGTGAGATGTATGCAATGTGTGCAAATATGATGGTATGATGTTATCTTGTCGATTTTCTAAATACCTTGTTATGAGCTCGTTCATAATTGAGGGTGATAAGAAAAAAGCAGAGTGAAAAAACTAGTTAATGAGTTAATGAGAGCAACGAAGTTTATGAATGGCTTGCCAGCCTTGTCGTCGTCCATCACGTTCTATGATCATAAAGTTATGTGCCTATACAACAACTTCTTACTTCCACTTTGCACCTGCAAATTTATTCGGCTGCGGTAAGAGCTCAAGTGTAACAATGTTAACGCATATTATGTAACAAACAAATAAATTATTGCATCAATCGGTATCGTCTCAAGCAATTGTAGTCACTGCATTAGTATAGTAGCTACTTCAGCAGACGCACTTATGTATTGATTCGCCCCATCTACAAAAAAAGGACGAAAACATACATTTTCTGTCGGATGGACGGAGCGGCGACTTGGTGGTAGAGAGACAATTACTTCTGATTCTTATCAATAGAACAGCAAATCAAACAGGTGCATAATACATCCACATTCTTGATTAATATACAGCAGCTTTCATCCAAAGCGAAATCTGCCTGCCTGGTCTAATCTACAATCACAAATCACACATGCCTATGTGAGACTCAACTGTGTGCATGTCATCAATGAGCAAATTTAAATTATTGGAATTAAGTAGTTTTCATTGAATGAGGAATGATTAAAGAACCTTTAGATCAAATCAGCAAGAGCATTGTGATTATTACTCACACACTATTTGTTTGCTATTCATTTTGATTTCATAGAACTCGCCTTCCTCCAGATTCGCAGCAGCAGTCGCAGATATCAGTAGTCATGTTTATTTGTCAGTCGCTCACGTAATTGTGTATATCTCCGCTTCATCTATCTCAACAACCACGAAAATAATTTATGTAATTTGTCATTACTTTGTAATCAGCCAAGCCTAGGTTATTTAGCCTTCACCTTTTTGCAATTTTGATCACAAGCAACTTCACTACTTCAGCTTCTTGATGAGAATGATGATTGGTGATGACTCGTTAAGAAGTTTACTTTTTATTTTATTCATTCATTTACGCGACGGATGTTCATGACAGGGATGGTGATGATAATGATGATACTCATTAAAATTATTGCGAGTAACCGAGTAACATTACAAATCAATGCACTTCGCTATAGTCCTTCTTGAAGACAACAGCAAAGGCATCCTCATAGATCATTTCCATTCTTACATTGTTCCATGCGTTTTGCAGATTTCATTTTAGATTCTTTAAAAAATCTCACGTTGCACTGATCTTGTCAGGCATCATCTACAAAATCTTGATAATTATGTTGCGCCTAATCTATTAAGTTTTTCTGTGTTTTCTTTTGTGCTCATTTGTTATGCTGGTCACTTATACAAATAATAAAACTATGGGCTCGGTGGATTCCCTCAAAGTCATGCTGATATCGTCCCTAAAATGTTCGCTATTTTTATGAATAATTAGGCTTGGCTGACCTGTCACTACCGTATTTGCTTGAAAACAATAATAAATTCATCTTTCATTGAGGAGATATGATTCATATATGATGAATGAAACTGTTCAGTAAACCCTTCTCCATCCTTTCCTTGCTGAAATGGGAGTGCTGTTGCATAGCCTGTGACCACATTTTTTTTCTTAAATGTATACTAAGCGCGAGAAGCGTTTGTCATCATGCTGATTAATTGTACATTTTCAGTAATCCTTAATGCATAAAATTGTATGCATGCATGTAATCAAAAAGCACGCCCAACAACAAATCGACACTTTGAATGAAAATCTATTCATCTATTCATTTAGAGGTTAAAAAGGAAGTCCTGTGTTTTTTGCACATGTGCGTGTTTTACTCATATTCAGGGTTGAAAACAGGGCGTTGGACACAAACTAATCTCTACATGTTTTATCCAAAATGATCTCTTGTTTAAATATCCATGTTGCTGTCCTGTAACCGTGTCGTATTTTATTGGGGACATCCAGTGATTACAACCACTTTGACTTCCTTATGAACCGTATGTCGAGCTTTACCCAGATCACATTTGGAGAAAAATGAAGAAACCCTCACAGTATTCATCATGGCACCTATCAACCCAACTTTTCTGATAAAGACACAGACACATCAAAAACACAACAAGCTCATTTTGATCATTGCCGATGCATGTATCAATGCAAAAAATATATTTTTGTAAAAATCTGCAAGGTGAAGGACATGCAGAAATAATATAAAAAATACAAGTCAAGCCTAACCGACACAATCAAAGCGTTGATACGTTCTGTAAATCGTATGACCACTGTTCCTATCTGCATCTGCATAAAATCTTGAATACATGACTTTATCTTATTGAAAGGATGATACTTGGATCGTGATCTGCATACAACGTATAGTTTAAAAGTGAGCCTCAAGTTGAAGACGAAGGAGTCACGCTCTACACTTCAACTCCATGCTTTAATACATTAGTCATTTTCTATGTACTAGTATCGGAATGAAATGAGTAAAGTGTGTAAAGCGAAAAATAATGACAATGGTGGTAATAGTGGGAGCAGTAACACCATTAAAAATGTTTTAACATCGAAATATTTTATAGTTTCAACAAAGCTCGTCCTTAATTGGGTGTGAGAATGAAAATAAAAAAGACGCCTTACTAACCATTTTAAACACTACATCCTCCTGAGAAATGTTTTTTGCATAAAATTCGTCTGAATAACTCGACTTGTCATTTCATCATTTTTATACAAAATCTTGATTCACAAAGTTATGTGGTGTTAAGTTGTATGTCACAGTTTAACAAGGTACAAGTGAAACTATCGACATAATTTAATATTTTCATACTTTTATAAGTTATGACTTGTCCTTTCCATCTTTCAACAGAACATTTTCTTGACTTACTTGTAATATATTCGCTGTGACACTAATTATGTCTTTATCTTGGGATCAAACTTTTCGGTACATTGTTGACTGTACCATCGAGCTACCAGTTCACTCATTAGATTATATGGTACAGCATATTAAATCATATAATACTTCTGAAATAGATATAAAAATTAGTATTATCCATCGTTCATGTCCACCTCGACAATAAATTTTCATGAATTGTATATCATCGGACTTTCTCTGTTGCATCCACCATTTACAATTGTAGCATACCAGAATGAAAAAATTTTCATAGAAAAACAAAAAACTTAAAAAATAGTTACATACCAAAATATTTTCAATGGATGAGACTATGACGGAACGGTCTGCATAAGTTTTCTCGTTTTTTCAAGGTAGCGTTTAAACAAAGTCATGGCAAGAAAGGAAGGATGCTGTGCTGGTGTTGAGAATCAGAGAATTTTCATACATACAGCAAGAAAGGCTTTTCTGAGAGTATGTACCTGATTGATTGCAATAGCACATAGCTTCGACAGGCGCAAACCTAATATTAACATAATTTTATGCAGTGACTCAGACTATGCAGTGACTATGCTTTTATCAGTATTGGTGGTCTTGTCTGTCTGCTAGTTCGTACCAGAAATAATACCTTTTTTGGCTGATGTATATTATTTTATATTCCCTCCAACTCTCATTTGTCGTATGTATGGAAAGGTGTTGCAGATTGAAAATTTAAAATAATTCCTGGTTGTTCTGCTTTTTCAACACGTATTTGTTCGGAATAATTCGTGTATGTTCCTAAAAGGTGGAAACTGCAAAAGTTGAGAACAAGGTTTCACATGTTATCGAAAATTTTGACAACCTCATTTTTTTACTTGGTCCAGGGCAATGCAACAACTTTTGTATGTCCGTGAAGATAGAACTAGTTTTGAAATTCAAAACTAGTTTTGGCCAGAACCAAAACCATTTTCCTCCAGCATACAAACTGAAACCCACAGGACGCATTTTTTTAAGCATCAAAACATTCAAGGATAAAACCGAATTTTTTTTCCACAGCTATTATTTTACAACCCCCAGGACGAAAATTCAAAATGTATTTTGAAAAGAAGTAAGCACTTTAGAGCACTGTGAGAAAACTAGATGACGCCATAAAACCATAAACCAAACTAAAATGTGACATCAAAACCACATAATAAAGAAATACATAAAACATATCACTAAAATTTCTAAAATTGAAACACGGATTTTTAAACAACACACATTAAGCGCAAAATAATTAAAACTTTAAAACTATACTTACGGAATCAGACAAATCAAAATAGTGCCACTTCTAAATTTTGTGTGAATGCTACTAATCCAAAAAAATTTATGCAAATTTTAGGTAAATTTCACTGTGGATCATACCTACATTTTTATTGGAGTCTCCAGTCCCTCCAGCACTCAACTTTCCTCAACCAAAAATTGAGATGCTCATATCACGAAATATTATTCATGTACCACTTTCAACTTTATGAGAATGTTACTTGTGTATAACAAAATATTTATGCAAATTTTGGGGAAATTTGACTGTGCGGATCACACTTGTATTTTGATTTGAGTCTTAAATGCTTCAAGCGCTCAATTTTACACAACCAAAAATTGAGATGCTCAAATCTCGAAAAATATTTCAAGTACCACTTTCAAAATTTGTGAGAATGTTACTTGTCCAATGTTACTTCTGAGATATGAACATCTCAATTTTTGGTTGTAAAGATATGAATGCTGGAAGCATTTTAGACTCAAATCAAAATACAAGTGTGATCCGCACAGTCAAATTTCCCCAAAATTTGCACAAATATTTTGTTACAGACAAGTAACATTCTCACAAAATTTGGTAGTGGTACTTGGAATATTTTTCGAGATATGAGCATCTCAATTTTTGGTTGTGAAAATATGAATCTGAGGGGATTTTAGACTCAAATCAAAATACAAGTGTGATCCACACAGTCAAATTTAACCAAAAATTGCACAAATATTTTGTTATGGACAAGTAACATTCTCACAAAGTTTGGAAGTGGTACTTGAAATATTTTCTGAGATATGAGCATCTCAATTTTTGGTTGTGTAAAATTGTGCGCTTGAAGCATTTAAGACTCAAATCAAAATACAAGTGTGATCCACACAGTCAAATTTAACCAAAAATTGCACAATATTTTGTTATGGACAAGTAACATTCTCACAAAGTTTGGAAGTGGTACTTGAAATTTTTTATGAGATATGAACATCTCAATTTTTGGTTGTGAAAATATGAATCTGGGGGGATTTTAGACTCAAATCAAAACGTAGGTATGATCCACAGTGAAATTTACCTAAAACTTGCATAAATTTTTTTCGGATTAGTAGCATTCACACAAAATTTGGAAGTGGCACTTGTTGGATTTGTCTGATTCCATAAGTATAGTTATAAAGTTTTAATTATTTTGCGCTTAAGGTCTGTTGTTTAAAAATCCGTGTTTCAATTTTGGAAAATTTCGTGATATGTTTTATGTATTTCTTTATTACATTTGAGTTAACATTTGGTTTTGATGTCGCATTTTAGTTTGGTTTATGGTTTTATGGCGTTATCTAGTTTTCTCAGTGCTCCAAAGTGCTTACTTCTTTTCAAAATAGATTTTGAATTTTTGTCCTGGGGGTTGTAAAATAATAGCTGTGGGAAAAAAAATCGGTTTTAGCCTTGAATGTTTTGATGTTTAAAAAGTTGCGTCCTGTGGGTTTCAGTTTGTATGCAGGAGGAAAATGGTTTTGGTTTTGGCCAAAACTAGTTATGAATTTCAAAACTAGTTCTATCTTCACGGACATAGCTTTTGTGCACTGGCTAAGAAATAGTTTTCTCATTTACTGTCAAGTATAGTATTTTAAATAACTAAGCTTAGCAAGTGCATATTACTGAAAAATACTTGACATTTTGCGTTGCTGTCTTACGTTCGTCTCACGAAAAACATGAAATATGAGTAACCCGCATTTACCGGAGATTTACACCC
>JAQIXX010004795.1:0-15360 GCA_034700605.1 Willowsia nigromaculata
TACCCGAATGAAAATCCCGACACCAGTAGCGCATTTGAAGATCATCTTATCAGTTCCAATGAACCCCCGTTTCCTGTGGAACCTCAAGCAACTGTAGAACCCGCAGACGTTACAATGTCCCCTCCAAATATGAACCCGCAGGGCTCCTCCAACAACGCAAGATCTTTTGTTGTCAATGTTTCTAAGAGATATGAAAAGTTATTATATTCCCGTTTGGGTACAAAAAAGAATAGAGTTTACTCCCGAATTGAATGCCAGATTTGTAACAATATATATTGCAATTCAAAAATTCGTGTACACGTGGTCACTGTTCACCCTGAAAAGTTTTTTGAGGAATTTAGACTTCCTCATATTCCAGCAGTTAATTTCGCAGAAGTTTGTAGAGAATTATTACAACTGGAGAAGGAAGAAACTGGAGAATTAAGAAAGACAGGAAAGCAGAAAAGGGGCAAAGGCTTGCCATTCGTATGTTCATTTTGCAAGGTCAGGTACTCGGACGCCAAGCATTTAAGATATCACTTGGTAGTCGATCATTACAATATTTTACAAGAGAAATTATTGAGGCTTCAGCTTGAAGCAGGGGACTCATGTCAAGAAGGCAACCAAGAGGTTTCCTTACCATCCACGTCGACAGCGTCTTCTGGAATAATTGCCAATTTGGAAGAATTACAAGATATTGTTTATCAAGAAGATGGAAATGAATTTTGTGAAAGTGTGGAAATGACTGAACAGAAGGACTTACAAGTAGTTAGTACATCTTCCATGGCGACAGACGCCGGAGCAGGAAGTGAAGTTATTATTGGGAAATACGGAGCTCTGGATATATGCTTAAGGATGAATACAGATAGTTCGGGAGGAAATGGGGTGGAAGCTATTTTATGAAATGATGATCTTAACAATTCAGCATTATGTTCAAGTGCTGATTTGATAGAATTCTTTCCATGCAATAATGAAAATGAGACTTCTCGTTTGGAAGAGGCGTCTATGGATATTGACTGGGAAATGAAATTTTAGAGGATTATAGATTGATTTTGTGTGTAATTAATTAAACATATTTTTATTTTCAATAACATCATTAGTGCCCTTAATGATGCAATTTGTTCTTTCTTATAAATGCGCGTAACTGAGCATTTTGAAGACTGCAAATATGTAACTCATCAAAAATAGTTTTGTTAAAAATTTGTTTCTTTTTCACCTCTCAAGATTGAATGATTGTTTTATATCACAGTTCACAGTTAAAACTAAATCTAAAATAAATACAACTAACATTATTTCGTAATAGTTCTCATGACAGATTGAACAAAGTATTTTTGCATGGAAGAATTTACTAGACATGAGATGACTAGGAGGCATAGCTCATTGTTCAAGCTGTGTAGCACGTTTCATTGCAGATGAAGGTACTATCGTCAGCTGATTGTCACATGGCTCATACATTTCTCACGTTCTTTCTACCACTGCACTATTTTGTTGATCCATTTTGTGATTCTGCTCAACAAAGTTCACACAGAAAAGTTTAGGCTTACCAATTAAAAGAGTGTTTTAGATTATTAGCGTTTTACCTCAAAATAACTTCAATAAACATAGAATGAGAATGCAGTGTTTCAAGTAGAAAGTTCTCATTTCTATGTCGTGATAAATGCAGGTTTGTCAATTCATGAATCCCGTCGCGGTCTCATTCTCGTTAATTAAGATACTACTTTAAACTTTAGACCTTAAAAAATATAATCGTGGAATATAGAGACAAACATTAATTTTGTACTGGATACTCACTTTTTTACAGACACCAAGTTAGGAATTTTTCATCGGATAACAATGAAGGATCCGGAGAAATCTCGGAAAGCAGCTCGAGCACATTCCAAATCCGTCGGGAATGAGGAGGGCACATCGCAAGCTGAAAATTCATCAGTAGACGCCAAAGACGACATGGGTTTAATGGCGTCCAACCCAATGAGCACTGTTTTCGATCAAGAACTGGTACAGTCACGACATATTTTTACTACCTTTGACATTTTACTCTTTTTATCTTAAATAATTAATTAATGCTATAATATGTTAATTCTCCAGTTGAGAGAAATCATAGTGAGGCACGTGATTCGCAATGAAATCCGAAGAGGCTCGTCCAGAAAGGATCTCTGTTCCATTCGACTAGTTTCCAAGAAGTGGCTGGTGGATGCAAGCAAATGTCTACTTAAATCACGGGAGCCCCTCTTCCACATCCGGTTGACAAAAAACAACTCATTAAATGCGTCACCTGATGTTCGGGAAAATGGAGGGAAGCTTTTGGACCAATTTGTCAGCGCAATGACGAGATCCACCCGCCCTGAAAAGTTTGTTCCACCTTTTAAGCTCAAGATATCCAATGAATTCTTCCGAGAGGAAAACCACCAAAGTTTCTCAGACCTTTGGGAGAAATGTGCGTCTGGACTAGTGGACCTGGAAATGAGCATTCCGCACAATGGCGGCTCAATGACCTACATCTTTTCAACTCTCAATTTGGCCAGTCCTCATCTTCAAAAGCTAACAGTTATGTATCTCCCCGAACCTGTTGCGGATGTGGGAGGAGTTGAGATTCATTCCGGATCAAATTCAAGTAGCATCTATCTTATCCAATCAATACTTGCTGGGACCAAAGAATTGAAGACATTGGAGTTCCCGTCATTTAACAGACCAAACTTTCCAGATGGAATCCGCTATCTCATTCTTCCACCTACGCTCACATCTGTCAACTTTAATGGGGTTTCAAAATCTTGTCAGTTGGAGGTTCTCTTGCAGGCACAAAACCAACTACCCCTCCTCACAATGCTGAGATTTCGCATTGCCAGTCAGCCTTTTTCGGATGGACTTGTGACTCAAATCCTGGAAAAGTTCAGATCTTCCCTTAAACGACTGGTAATTGATGGCCAAGGTACAAGCCCGGATCCGCAACGGAATCCTACGTATTTCCGATTTCCTCTGATGGAAAAACTAGAATGGGTTTGTATTGCTTCTCAGTATGCTGAGTTGGAACCTGACCATCCACCTTTGGAAACTATGCTTCCAAATATGGAACAATTATTGCTGCATTGTCAGTTAGTCCACATGATGAAAAAGTGGACGGAGTCTTCCACGTTTTCTAATGTCGCGAGATTGAGCTTGGATTTGATCGATGGAGGGGGACAACTGAGCATTTTCCAACTGCCTAACCATTTCCCGAATGTGAAAATGCTTCAACTTTTTGTGAATGGAGAGCATACATCTGACCTTAAATATGTATTTTTGGAAATGGCTCAACTCAAGGATCTGAGAGTAAGAATTCGGAAGGAATCGCAGAGTGGAACTGTAAATCATTGGGATGCCCTCTTTACTGGGATTCCTGTGGAACTTGTGGAGGGACTCCGGACCAACAAGGAATTTTGGCCGAATATTCAATTGAAGGAGGAAAACCAGCTTTCCATCAGAAACATGAAAAGTAATCATTTTTATTTGAGAATTTAAATATGCATGCCAGAGAACTTATATATATTATTTGTTATTTTATTGCAGATTTGGAATATCTCACGATTTGCTGTCCACCTTTCGTTGTGGAAACGGAGGAAGCACTCCTTTCTGAGTTGACATTTCGATTCGCTTTCACCCAAATGTCAAGTTTGAAGATGCTACGATGTGGAGGGAGATTCATAGTAAGTTCATAGATTCACAATGTACGATTTGGAGACTATCTCTTGTCATTTGTGTTTTGAGTCGTCTGATGAGTCGTGTGGATTAATTTTCAGGTATCTGATGAGTTGATTAGCGCTTGGAAGGATCAGGGACGCTGTTATGACAAGTTAACTTCATTTTAGCAGTGGAAATCAGTGTAATTTATACAATTCATTGCTCCAGTTTTGTGCATTGGGAGCGTTTGTTTGAGAAGTAATTTAATGAAAGACTGGAAAAACTGAGAACCATATTATATTTTATAGAAGGTCATTACTACTATATGAAGAAACATTTTGTGATTTAAATAGTTTTAATGGCAGAATTAAAATGAGAATTAAAGTTAGGATAAGATAGTGATCTGAATGGTTTGTAATATTAAATAAAATGCTTAATAAAATTGGATGTTGGAATTCAAACTACGTTTACATTCTTTCAGAACATAACTGTACAATTCTAATGTAATATTTTAAGTCATCCAGTCGTAACGTGTCTTGCACAATTGAAACGTGGTGAAGATAAACTGTGATCTATCTTTAATATACAAACATGGTGAAAAACGAAAAACCTTAAGCCATGATGATACAAATAACACCCTACAAACGGTTATAGATTTTAGGTAACATATAAATTAATAATGCAGGCAGGAAAAAATACATGATATATAATTATGTTTCAATGTGATGCACTTACAAACAGAATATAGGTTTAAACCTTATTCTGTTTAATATCTTATTATAATCTTATTCTGTTTGTAAATGCATCGCATTGATATGTTCTTAGTTTAATCAATTTATTTTAAGAGGAGACTCAAATAAACTTATGGACCATTTGCGATGTAAATATATTTACGTACGAGATTAACAGTAGGCATAGATATCCAATTTGAAATTTGCCTCAAGCATATATTTTTACTATTAAGCACCATTTAGGAATCAACACACCGATAGAAATAGAAGCCGAATATTTTTGCAACAATACAGACCAATCTGAATAGAGGATCGCACATGTGCAGATTACAAATTATAAATTCCTTATTACTTGGTCATATATTATATATGTATGTATAAACACGTGCCTTTCACCTTTGAAATTTTAATGACTACATATGTAATACACTATGTACAAATTACAACACAATCTTGGTCAACTATTTTAGCAGCCACAAGTATAAAGGAAACTAATTGTTTAAAACACAAACTGAAAGTCTAATTTGCGTTTTAAATTCGAAATATGTAGGAACTCTTTATTTTCGGTTATAATTGGTTTATAGAGTCAGTAGACAATGCATGCAGGGTATATAGTACATGGGTATAAAAATGCACTAGTTACCAGGAAGCTTCAATTCACATTTAATCACATTTGCGTATATTATATTTATTGTATTTCTCCACACCATAGCGTAGTCTGTGCATGAAGAGGTTTAATATTTATATGTATTGCAAAAACATGATTATGTATCGCTTTAATATTTTATAACTACCTCATTAAACGCGCTTCAAAATTCTTTTGTATATAAGAGTTTCAGGTAGCACGACTCAAAGACAAATTTAAGTTTTCAACATAAAACCCAAACATACAAACTGGTGTGCGTTAGATTCGAAAATTGTTGAAATGTCTACCACTACAGTAGTAGCAGACATATCAATAGTAGTAGTACTACTATAAGAGTATCACAGGAATACATAAATCAATTTGTAATGAAGTGTTATTCTTGGTCGTTTATTTTCCTATCCCTTTTGACTTCGACTGAAACTTTAAGCATAAATTCACTCTTGAGCGTCTTTTCAGATTGTCTTATTCATGTTACTAAGTTTCACGTTTTTCAAGAAAACATTCAGACCACTTTCACTAGAACAATTTCAGGTAGAAAACATCATTTTCGAATTAAAAATATTGAAGATTTAACTCCATTTCGAGAACCAGTAGTTATCAGTGGATACAAAATTACATATAATCAAACGCTAAATTATTTTTCACCAACACATAGACCAATCCAGCATGAATCATTCCAATCCTATTTTCCTTACAAAGAAACCGCATTTGCGTTCTCTCCTAAAATCATACTCTACAAATGTGCAGTACAAATATATGTCAATTTTGAAATAATTGGAACACAAATCCGCTGGCCTTTCAAAAGATTCATTGGAGACTATTTGCCAAAAGGATTTATTGATTTACTGTTTCCTCAGGCGAGATGCTGTGATGATCTCCTAAATGCTAACGAAACAGTTTCCAAGGAGCATGTTGTTGACCTTAATATAGAGAAATACGAAGTGTATCAATGCCTCATAATTCAAAACATTTCCAGATACACAAGTGACACACTAGCAAATTGGGCAAAGAATATACTCACTTATGTGAAACCAAAATTAGTTTCAAATTTCTTCAATACTATAGTTGCTGTAGTCACACAGAATGGGACTTTAAATAGTGACAATATAGTTTACTTTTACGTTTCTCACCGTCAAGGATATCTAGACATTCGGATTCATATTTTAAAGTTTAAAATGTTTGCAGATTTAAGTAAAAATACAAGTAAAACGTTTGACTCGCTTTTCGCAATTTCTACAGCAATCGACCAGCTAAATAGTAACATTTCCACAGCAAATCTGTTGACATGTCATGACTTCCAGTTTTCAAATAAAGATTATGCAGATTTGCATAAAAAGCTGATGGTCCACTTTCAAAAAGCCTTAATAGTTCCTCAACTTCGGAACTATGAATCTTGGATGAACTCTGATATCATTCTTCTTTTTGAGATATTTCCAAAGGAATCCATTATTGATATTTGGAGCAGTATCAAAAATCGGTTGAAAACTACGGTTAGAGGTACTGTACGCTTTCACGATTCTAATGCTAACCGTATGGTTCTTATTGAAGATGGTTTGGAATTTCTCACATGTGGAGGCATTACTTATAATTCGTTTTCTCTTGCCGGATACTCATCTGCTTTTGATAAATGGACATGGATGTGGTCAGCAATTTTGATATGTTTGTCATCTATTATTTTAATATTTATTCGACGAGCTTGCTCATTTGTAAATGTAAAGGAAGGGTTACTTGACACGTTATTCATGGCTGTGGATTTGGCTTTGGAACAAGGAAATAATGTGGCAGCCAATAGTAACGGAGAATCACATTTATACTTTCTCTGTTCATCTTGGATACTTTGTTTGATTGTTATCAGTAACGCATGTAAAGGACAGAATATTACTGATTTGATACAACCACTTCCTTCCTTTAAGCCAGGAGGGTTCAGGGACATTATGGATCAAAACTTTTCAATTTATTGTAAGCCATCAGTATTAGTAGCTGCAGATGTAAAATACGGCTTAGAACTGTTAGCAGAGGAGGCAAACGCTACAATAGATAGCTCAATTTCTGATCTTTATCGTGCCATTTGGGAAATATATCTAAATAATATTCCAACTATCTTGGAACATTTGTTGCAGTTTGCAACTGATATTCCCATTGTTCGAAAATATTTTGAAATTTTAGCCCATGTTACTAATCGAAACATTAGTATTAGCGAGCTTAGCCGTTACATGGAGGAAGGTAATAATTTTTATGTAAAGCTATTGACCAAATGTGGTAAAGTTGCCTTTATGAGCTGGAGTATGGATATTCATCAAGCTGAAGTGTCGCTGAGACATAGGTTACTAAAGGATATGAAGCTTTCAAAAACTCGGGTAAACAAAATCGTTAGCAAAAGTAATGAAAAGATACTTCGTTCAAGAATTGGTTGGACGCTGCATGACATAACTGTATCCATTAAGCAACTGATATTTAGAATGTCTGCAGTACTGGAATCAGGTATAGCAAAAGAATGGAAGGATATTGAAATTTGGAAAGCCTCGCGACAACAGCTTATAGAGTTGAGCAGATTTTCAGATAATGGACCTACAAAGCTTACTACTAATGATAATATTGTGGTCGTATTTTATGTACACGGTACATTGCTACTTATTTTTACGTCGACTCTTGTACTGGAAATCTTAAAATCAGTTTCAATAACTTCGATCATAAACTGTCTATGTAATAACTGCTTCTTAAAATTTCATATTGCTTTGAGCTTACGCTTCGCAGCGTTTAAGAAAAATAACTTATAATTACCCAAAGGGACCTGGCTTACAAAACATTAAATCGTTTGATTGCTCAATGTCTCACGATAAACTAGCCTGAATTTAGTTTTGGCATTACGCAATTTAAAAGCTTATAATTTTAAAATCCGCAGAAAACAAACTTTCATTTACATTATTGTAATTACTGCAATATCTGTTATCATGTTAATATATACCCATATGCCGTGAAGATACTTTTAATATTAGTTAAAATATGCGGATAAATTATAAAAAATTAAGCACTGCATAAAACTATATTTTATTATGCCGCTTTAGCTTCAGCGAAAACAAGTATTGACTTTACCATGTTTGTCTGTCTACCCGTCTGCCAACACGATAACTCCCAAACGCGTTTACCGATTTCGCTGAAATTTGGCATAGGGCCTAACACAGAACCCTATTGATTTTCATTCAAATTGGTCAACCCTTTCCTACCGGGGGCTAGGGGTCATCGACTTTTTGAATCTTTAAATTTTTCTACTTTCTAACTTCTTTTTTCGATAGTTAACATTATTAGGCATCAAAAACAGTACATACGGACGAAAACAGAGTTTTAAAATGTTCAGCCATTCCGAAGATATTAACAATTTTCGAAGAAAAAAAAACTTATTTTCTTAAATATTTTTTTCTGAAGAGCTATGAAAGTTTCGGTTCAAATTGAAAGGCTTTAAGTGTAGCTAATGAATTGCTTAACATTGTGGTTTTAAAATTTTTCAAATCGGCCATAGAGGTCTCGAGATCTTTCAATGTTTGTAATATTACAACTTTCTCTAAAAATGCATGATCAGGGTTGCGCGTAGTTTTTTCACATGCTATTTTTTAAATCTTTCCGATCCGCGATCAATTTACCTAAGAGTTATCCATAAAATGCTGGTTTTGAATGTTGGAATTCAAATTAAGTTTGCATTTATTGAGAAAATCAAGCTAAACTGTAATTGTAATGTAATCTTCTATTCATACTAATACGAACAGAAGATCACCCCCTTCATACTGATTACAAGTTATAAATTCCTTATTACTTGCACCTATGCATACAAGCAATTTGCTTTTCTTCCTTTTACCTTTAAAATTTTAATGTTCCGCATAGTACAAATTGAAATTCATATTTAGTCAAATAATATATTTTATTTTGCAAAGTATAAATATAAATGAGACTAATTGCTAAAAACTTCCATATTAAGTTTGGAGTACTGTATGAACACTTTATTTCGGTTATTATTGATTTATAGTGCAAAAAAACATACACACGAACAACATTTTAGGTTATAAACACTAGTTAGAAGAAAGCCATTTTATTATATTTATTGTAATTTGCATTGTATGGTGGCATGCGAGTGGAAAATTTTAATATTTAAATAGTTTGCATAAGTAATGCAAAAAAAACCCTTTTTATGTACCTCTTTAAAATCCAGTAACTACCTTAGTAAACGTGCAACAGCTCTTTGTTGGAGTTTTAGGTAGCACAAATAAATGTGAAAGTGAGGTTTTCACATTAGGAACCAAACAAACAGATTGCCGTGCATTAGATTCGAAAACTATTGAAAGACCTATTACTATTAGGGTATCACAGAAATAATATAAATGAGCCAATTAACAATGAAGTGTAACATCTGGTCCCTTATTTTCTTACAATTTTTAAAAACTCAAAATGAAGTAAAAGTCCTTGTAGTAATAAATCAATAGTAAACGGAGAATCAGCTCCTTCATGGTAGTCAAGGTTTTAATTATCAATTTCTTGTGTTTTGGATCTATAAGTTAAAGAAAATTCCCTTTCTCTATAAAACTTTTAGAGTTTCACTTATACGTTATTCAAGTAAAACCACAAATTTTATTATAACTAGTTTAACTATCAAAAGCATTTTTTCAAAACAATTTCATAGATAATTTAAAATCGGAATTCACGTCATATCAAATTCATCCAGTTTTTTAACCACTACAGAGGATTTTACAACGTGCATAGAAACTTTCGAGTTGTACCCTATTGTAGGTGATGCAACAAATATGCCATTGTACCTCTTTATGTTTTATTGAAAACCAAATCCACCTTAAGCATGCTATATCACGTAACCCATTATAATCGTTTAGATACAACAACCTGCAGCAAAAAGTAGGCTTTTGACTTAGAAACCAGACAGAGACACTGGCGTGTATTATCTTACATACACAATATACAACTGTCCACGGGTATTAAAATATTCCAGGAATGTTTTAATGTGTCAGTTAACAAACATGGTTTGTATTTTCTGCAGATCGTTTATCTTCCTGTCTTTTCTGACTGTAGCTGCCAGTGTAAACATAAATCCACTCTTAAGCATCTTTTCAGATTGCCTCATTCACATCACTAAATTTCAAGTTTTTCTACAAAACACCCAAAGTTCTTTTACCCGAACAATTCCAAGGAGAAAGCATCCATATGTAATAAGAAATATTGAGGATTTATCTCCATTTGGACAACCAGTTGTTATCAGTGTATACAATATATCATATAACCGCACGTTTAGGTATATAATACCAGGACACACACCAAACGCGCTAGAAACGTTTTACTCACACTTACCTTACAACGATACCGCATTTACATTCCCTCCCAAAATCATACTTTACAGATGTGCAGTGCAAATATATGTCAATTTTGAAATAATTGGAACAAACATTGGCTGGCTTTTTGACAAATTCATTGGAGATTATTTGCCAAGTGGATTTACTGATTTACTGTTTCCTCAAGTGAGATGTTGTAACAATATTTTACATTCTAAAGAGACACCTTCGAATGACTCGTATCAGTATACCAATTACGGCGCTGATGAACTTAGAATCGAGAAATATGAAGTGTATCAATGCCTCATAATTCAAAACATATCAAAATACACACGTAACACACTAACAATGTGGGCAAAGGAAATGCTCTCTTATGCAAAACCAATACAAATTTCAAATTACTTCAATAGCTTTTTAGCTTTGGTTACACAGAATGAGACTTCACAAGATGGCAGTGAAGGTTATCATTATGTTTCTCATCGACAAAGATATCTAAATATTAGAATTCATAATCTAAAGTTTAAAATGTTTGCAGATTCGAATAAAAACACAGCTAGAGCATTTGACTCCATTCTCGCAATTTCTACAGCAGTTGATTATCTGAATAAAAATATATCTACTGAAAACCTATGGACATGTCACAATTTCCAGTTTTCAAGCAAGGACTTTGCAAATTTGCATAAAAGCATGATGGCCTATTTTAGGAAAACTCAATCAGTGCCTCAACTTAGAAATTACGAATCTTGGATGAATTCCGATATAATCCTGCTTCTGGAGATGTTTCCAAGGGAATCCATTATCGACGCTTGGACTAACATTCAACAGCTCTTCTGGAAAACTTCGGTCAAAGGTACAATCCGATTTCATGACTACAATGCTAACCGGATGGTTCTTATTGAGGATGGTTTGGAATTCCTCACCTGTGGGGGCATAATTTATAATCCTTTTTCCCTTGCTGGATACACCTCTGCTTTTGACATTTGGGTATGGACGTGGTCAGCAATTTTAATATGCTCATCGTCCCTCCTTTTATTATATATTCGACAAGCTTGCTCATTTGTAAAGGCAAAGGAAGGGTTACTTGACACGTTGTTCATGCCTGTGGATTTGGCTTTGGAACAAGGAAATAATGTGGCAGCCAATAATAACAGAAAATCACATTTATACTTTTTCTGTTCATCTTGGATACTTTGTTTGATTGTTATCAGCAACGCATATAAAGGACAGAACATAACTGATTTGATACAACCACTTCCTTCCGTTAAGCCATAATCTTTTAAGGACATTGTAGACCGAAATTTTTCAATTTATTGTAAGCCATCAGTATTAGTAGCTGCAGATGTAAAGTATGGCTTGGAACTTTTTGCAGAGAAGGGAAATATTACAGTAGATAGCTCAGTTTCCCATGTCTATCGTACTATCTGGGAAACATATCTAAATAATATTTCAACACTTTTAGAAAGTTTGTTAAAGTTTGCAAATGATAGTCCCATTGTTCGTAAATATTTTGAAATTTTAGCCCATGTTACTAATCAAAATATAACTATTAGTGAGCTAAGCCAGTACACAGAGGAAGGTGATCAGTTGTATATAAAGCGGTTGACCAAATGCGGTAACATTGCCTTTATGAGCTGGAGTATGGATATTCATCAAGCCGAAATTTCGTTGAAGAATATGCTACTGAAGGATATGAAACTTTCCAAAGTTCAAGTCAACAGAGTTGTTGGGAAAAGTAATGAAAAGATGCTTCGTATGAGAATTGGTTGGACTTTGCATGAAATCTCTTTATCAATTAAACAGGTAGTATTTAGAATGTCGGCGATCCTGGAATCAGGAATAGCAAAGGAGTGGAAGTATATGGAAATTTGGAAAGTTACACGACAACAGCTCTTAGAGTTGAGCAGGTTCTCAGATAATGGACCAACAAAGCTTACTACGAGCGACAATATTATTGTTGTATTTTATGTACATAGCGCGTTGCTCCTTAGTTGTGCATGTATTCTTTTACTGGAACTCTTAAAATCATCTTCATTTTGTTCCTTCATAGGATGCATAATATGTAATAACTGTTTTTTGAAATCTAACATTGTTTCTATATTACGATTTGCTTGTTTCAGAAAATTTAGTTGTAAAACACCTTCTTACCAAAAGTACTTCAAATGTGTCTTGAAGCAACATTGTTTTAATTGCCGGAGGAAAACGTGGCCTGGATTTATTAATAGCCTTGTGCAATGCAAAAAGCTTAGAATTATCAACCCCGGAGGAAACAAAATCTGAATTAAATACTTAATCTAATTTTTGTTATCATATTGCCATGTCATCCATATGCCATGGAGATACATTAAACATTCCATGAAAATATGTTCATAAAATATAAAATTATATTATATTCGTTTATAACAATTTCATTATTGCTGGAGCTTAGTTTTATAACCAAATTTTAACGATATAACTTTTATGCAATAAACGTAATGCTGCAAATACCTTTTGGTATTAATTCTAACTTATCGACGAATTTTGCCTTTTAATCGTTTTATATATTTCACTTCAGAAATCTTAAAACTTCATTTCATTTGCACATGCATAATATTTTAATTAAAATTTGTCAATTACTGCATTTTAGACTACAACCAAGCTTTACGATCGATCACACTATATAGTTTAATTATAAATAAAGTTAATATTGCTTGGCAATATTATGATTGCAAACATGCTTTAAATTAAGCTTAACATTTACAATCTAAAATGTGACAAAGTTAGTCCTTTGTTCTTTATAAAGCATCCTGTTAGATTTGCTCCTTCAGGTGGCCAATAAGGCATTTCTCTACCGTAACCAACACGTGTCTACATTCAGCATCATTTGTTCCCATTTCATATCCACGCCTGCAAACGTAAACAACTTCATGCCAAATCTCAAGATAATATTTTGTGACTGATCTTCATAAACTGAAAATTTTAATTATAATTCTCTGTCGTGAATGCTCTTATGAAAGTTATTGGTAAAGTATTTAACGCTGAATTTAGGAGGCAGGTAATTTTGACCCTGCAAAATGCGGACTTTTCAACTTTCTCTCCAAATCATGAGATCATGTACGGATTTCTGCGCGCGCGCAAAATAATGCGTTTTTGAATAATTATTTTTAGGGCAAAATCATTGTAAACGCACGCAAGAACATTTGAAAGAACATTTTATGTTCACTTAAATATATCTTGTTGATTTGTTTATGCAGCCTATATGTGGCAAGCGTAATGGCCCTGAAGGTTTAGCTCAATATATATTAGGCAGCAGAATATCTATCTACATTAATGAAATGTCATAATAAATTACAAATGATCAGTCTCTCAGGTTTGCGAAGGATGTAGATTATCTTGACAATGTAACAAGTATATACGATTAGTTTTATAATATATTATGTATCTCCGTCTAGCAGGAATATTCCCTTATTAAAAATACATTAACTGAAATACATGAATATAAGATTAGACGCGGAAACTCATATAAATATACATATGTTTGGCTTATGGCGTAAAATAAGATAATAGCTCACTTAAAGTTGTTTGAATGATGCAAATACGTGAGGTGATATCCCTGTTTTCACTCTGGTATTAAGAACAATTCAGGAAATCGGATAAAATATGGAATTTGTAACTAGAAAATGCCTAATTTAATGAAAGATTTCATGGTTCATCTTGAACAAAAATTTATTTAGTAAATCTGCGTTTTTGTAAATTCGTAATAATTTACAACAACAACGTTCATTTGTTTTCATTTTTTGAAATAGCCATTCTGGAAAGTTGTGATGATGATGAGCCATGTTACGTCGTAGACGTGGTGAATGTGAGTTCTTCACCCATTGCCGCTTTGTCATCTGACATTTTTTCCCTTTTCGGATCAATCGTTGGACGCTTATTTGCAGCAGCAACTGATGAGTTCTAAAAAAGAATATAATGTAATATTAAAACTACACAACTTCAAAACACCAAATACGGTGTCACTTAAATCACAGTTACAATAAACGAACACAAGTTTTCTTACCATTATAGTCAATGGAATAGCTAGAACCATTCCAACAAGTTTTGCAATTTTGATGGTACTCATTTCCTGATGATGAGATTCTTATTGAGGATGATGAGTAAATATGTAATTTCGTATCCACCAACAATGCTTAATGTCGAAACGTGAAGCAGATTTATTCAAGTACAAACAAATTATTTTTATGTAGATTGTACTGTATCATCGTGATGGAACAATAAGCAATAAATTATTATCACTAATGGATATTGATATGTCGTCTGTAAGCAACACAGCGAATGCAAGTATTTGGGAAAAATCCATAAAATTTTATATTGGTCCTTTTATTGCACACCAATAAATATATTATCTATTAACTCACGTCTCACGTGTCAATTTAAGGAATGTCGGACCCTCCTTATTTGTTCCCACGAACGCCATATCTCCTGCATCTTTATTTATCCAGAGTATCCTCTTCCAAACAGACAAGTCCACTCCAAAATTTTGAAATGCCTTTATTAGTTCTCATCTAATTAGAAAAGACAATCTTAAGATCCCTCTTTTCAAAAATCCGAATAAAAATGCAAATAGTGGAACCTCTCTATAATTGCACCCCAAGGGGAAGCCATTTTCATGCAATAATATATAGGTGCTATTTTGAGGAAAACCTCTGTATAATTGCTTCGGCAATTACAGGGAGTTTTGCAAGTGTTATCTAACCCAAAACGGTTTTCCCGCCCACAAATTACATGCTTAAAATGACTAAATTTTACTTATATTGTTTCTAACAATGCAAAATACCGCCACATAAGGCAAACAATCCAAATTTAGTCCCCCTTATTTGCTAACTGTTTGCATTTGACAGCAACTGGCAATGAAATTTAAGCAAGGAATTTACTCACCAAGCTTTGGCAATTATACAGAGGTCAAAGGTTGTGAAGTCTCTGTAAATTAGAATGATATTCTAATTTCCTAGATCCTTTTCTAGATGCGCATTTGTATGCAGGATTT